>JBBPSY010000745.1:0-10010 GCA_038093855.1 Rugiboletus extremiorientalis | reverse complement strand
CAATGAATCGCAACAGTATATCATACTCTGGCCTACAAGCTGGTCACTAAAAAGGTTCATGCGGTCATTGCACCAGTCTCAGAGGAGTTTTGGATCCTTTGGTCCCTTCTGGATGACCTGCTTGTTGGGTTGAAGCCCCTACCTGTTTGGCTGCCCAAGTTCGTTCCCAGGACTCGTTTCACTCAAGACCAGGCTGACAAGCTCAACCTGGACCCTGCAAACTGGCTTTGGCCCAAAGAGGTTAAGCTTGTTCGGTGGATAGTCCGCAACCACGAGATGGCTTTCACATGGGAACCAACTGAGTGGGGCCATTTGAATGAACAGTATTTCCCTCCTGTGAAGATTCCAATGGTTTCACATACTCCTTGAGCGCTTCATAATATTCTGGTTCCTCCTGCTATGTGGGCAGACACCATTCAAATAATCAAGGATTGGATGACGTCCAGGGTCTATGAACCATCGACTGTTGCTTACCACTCACATTGGTTCTGTGTTCTCAAGCAGGATAAGAAGTCTCTGCATCTTGTGCACAACTTACAACCACTCAACATGGTTACTATCCATGATGCTTCCACTCCTCCTTTCATAGAGCACTTTGCTGAGTCCTTTGCCGGTTTTGCAGTGTATGGGATATTGGATTTGTTCGCTGGCTATGGTCAGTGTCTGCTCCATCCGGAGTCCAGGGACCTTACGACATTTAACAGTCCTTTAGGCCCTCATCGTCTCACCACTGTCCCTATGGGTTATATGAACACAGTCCAGATTTATCAAGCCAATATGTCATTTATCCTGCAGCACGAAATCCCTCACCACTCTTATCCCTTTATCGATGATCTGCTGGTCAAGTCTATCACCACATGTTATCAGCTTCTGGATGGTTCATATGAGACAATTCTGGAAAACTCTGGAATCTGCTGATTTATCTGGGAGCATTTGCTGGTGGTTCACCAGATCCTTCAGTGTTTGCAGAATGTTGGTGTCACAGTGTCCATGAAGAAGTTCGTGTTGGCTGCCCTGGATACTACCATCGTCAGTCATAAGTGTACATCCGACGGTCGGATTCTGCACGAATCCAAGGTTCAGAAGATCCATGACTGGCCAGAGTGTACAAACTTGATGCATGTCCATGGGTTTCTCAGAGTCTGTGGGGTTTTGTGGATTTTTATCAAGGACTTTGCCTCGATTGCCTGCCCACTAGTCAACCTCACTCAGAAAGGGGTTGCATTTGAGTGGGGAGAGTCGCAGCAGTCGGCTATGCAGTCTCTTAAAGACACTATCATCCACTCTCCGGCGCTTCATTGTCTGGACTATGTGTCTGGGTGGGAGGTTGTTTTGGTGGTCGGCACGTCAGTTATCACTATCAGCTACCTTCTCTTACAGCTTGGGGAGGACGGAAAGTGGTATCCAAATCACTTTGGTTCTATCAGTCTGATGGAGGCTGAGAGTGTTATGATTTCTCGTTTTCCTTTTCCTTTTGTCCTTACCTTGTACTACTAAGCCTCGCATTGACTCACCCAGGGGCTATCTTTATCTATTAGTCATCTCTTCCCTTATCACTGACCAACTTCCCTCCCCATCCATATTACTCATCACTTACTCAGTCAGTGGTTCCTTCACCTTCCATCATTTTCTACAACATTCCATTTTTCATTTACGAAACGTATATAAGCTCATTGTTCATCTCATGTATTTTCCCTAACTTTGACCTACTTGGGAATCTACCTGGTAGTCCTTTGAATTCCCTCAGAACCCCTTGGACCTCTATAAGTCATCTGCACCACTTCTGAAGTGTGCAGCCTCTATAAGTCGATCATGCCACTTTTGAAGCACACGCTTTCACCTTACCTCAAACTGTCAATCAAGATAAGGGTGAACCTTTGATCCTACAATTCCCAGAAACCCCTTGACCTAAGGGGAACCTCTGTCTCAGCACTTTACCAAGTTCTATACTCATACTAAGATACAATGGATTTCTTTCCCTCACCCATGGATTTCCTTCTCTTAAATCCGCTGACTTCCCTTCTTGGAAACCTGCGGACCTCTTCCCTTTCTGGAAACCCACAGACTCTGCAGCTCACCCTTATGGTGAGCTTCCTTTAAACCCTTTGACCTTGCCCTTCACCCCTTTCCACAACCATGGGTTTAGGGCTGTATTACTAGATAAATAGCTAGGGACTTCACTGTATTCCCCAGCTTATTCTACACAGTCTTGGTTTAACTGTGTGGACATCGTCCCAAGCTCACAAAGTCTCATCCCTCCACTTTGCCCCCTTTATCATATACTTTGGGATTACCAAGGGGTAACTTGTTCCCTTGCCCATTATCTGCATCCTCCTGTGCTGTCCAAGTGAGACCCACCTAGAGGTTGTGCTTGTGACCAGTTCTCTTTGCCATTCACCACCTCAATCCCCCCTTACCCCTCATTCCCTTCACAGCTAATTCCCTCGGTGCCAACTGCCCATCAGAGAGCATGCTCTCACTCGACAACCCACAGTTAAGCCCACACGTAACACTGATCTTCCCAGATATAGCAGTAGTTAGTACACTGGAGCTCCCCTAGGTCACTCCAGACCTCTTCTCTTCCTTTCCCAGAAACCCACAGATTTCTTTTCCCTTACCTGCAGATTTCTTTCCCTTACCCATGGATTTCCTTCTCTTACCTGTGGATTTCTTTCTCTTTCTGGAAACCCACGGACCTTTTCCCTTTCCAGAAACCCGTGGACTCCACAGCTCACCCTTATGGCAAGCTTCCTTCAAACTCTTCAACCTTGCCCTTCACCCCTTCCTCAACCCTGGGTTTAGGGTTGTATTACTAGATAAATAGCTAGGGACTTCGCTGTATTCCCCAGCTTATTCTATGCAGTCTCAGTCTAACTGTGTGGACATCATCTAAGCTGCAAAGCCTTGTTCCTCACTTTGCTCCTCATCTCTAGTATCACGCACCTCTGGGATTTACAAGGGATAACTAATCCCCTTGTCCATCACCTGCGCCCTCTGTTACGTCCGAGACGTGACTGGGATGGATAAGGTCAAGGACGAAGAAGTCGGTAGTCCAAAGTTGTAAAAATGACAACGGAGATCGATGGTTCAAGGGTTTCTTCGAGAGACGAAGAACGTTCTCAGGGATCAAAGAGTCGAGGGTTCGTGGTCGAAAGTAGGGTCAAGGGTTCTCCAAGAGATCGGAGAACGTTTCAGGGTTTCGTAGGGTCAAGGGTTCGTCCTCTATGAACAACGGTTCAAAGAGGTTTCAAGGATACTAGGTGATATTCCCAGTAGGTCAAAGTTAGGGAAATGCTACAGGTTACAATGGCTCCTTATATATGTAAATGGTTGAGCCATGACTAAGCGGTAGAACTTAATAGAAGTTAATAGAACAATGGAAGGTCGCTGACTAAGAAGATAAAGGTTCAGCGAGATAAGAGATAAGAGATAAGAGATAAGAGGTAAGGCTGACTAAGCGAATGGAATCCCATGGAATCCAGTGGAAGGAATAATAGTCAGCGAAAGACGTTTGAAGGAAAAGAAGAGTTCTTAGCGTAGTTTTGAAAGGTCTACCCGAGACACAGGCAAAATACTGGTTGTACTTCGACGAAGAAGGGTTTATTAGGGAAAGAATGGTGTGAGTAAGAGAAAAGAGTGAGAAGAGAGTGAATCGTAACAGAGGATAGTGATTCTGAAAATGAGAAAAGCTTTCATTCCAACAGATCCCCTAGTCCCTCTAGAGAGTGACTTTCTCCTATAAGTTGGGGACAAGAACCAGACAGCTGGCATCTGTGGAGAGATCCTGAACCCTTATCTGGTAGAACTCCCACTCCCAGTTTATCACCTCAAATTCCACAAGACCCAGAAGGTCTTCCTTTACCAGAAATAGCAATGAACTCTCCTATGGGACAAGCCAGACCTGCAGATCCTCATGCCCAGGCCATCCATAATATGTTGCAGTTAATGGCTCAGATGGCCAATAACATAGCGCAATTACAAGTACAGCTACAGGCCACTGAACAAAGGGCGATAGCTGCAGAGCAAGCCGCAGCAGGACTCTGCCCAGAGATTAAAGTTGCAGAACGTGTCGAAGCGGTCGCAGACCCTGGCCTCTTCGATGGAACGTTTGGGAAATTTGATGCATGGTGGACAAACATGCTCATTTATATCCAATGCAACCCTGAAATGTTTATCGACAATCATATGACATGCCTTGCGGTTTTCACACACATCAGATCACGTGATGGAAACGATTGAGTAGGGGCAGCCATGTGGGCACGAACCCAACTTCAATGATACCTCGAAGGATCTATGCATGCATGGCCTGATAGAGATCAGTTGACGGAGATACTTATGGCACGTTTCAAACCTGGAAACAAGCAAGATATTTATCTCAATCAACTCAGGGAATGCAAGCAAGGTCCCAGAGAAAGGACAGAAGAATTCATCACACGTTGGCTTACGTTATACCAATGGACAAAGTGTGATGATTTCATGGGCACTTATCTTCTTGAAAAGAATACCAGAGAAGATATCATGAAACACATCTTCCAACAAGGATTACGTGAGGGTAATGTTACCCCTTATGTCAAAACCATCCAAGATACTGGGAACGCCATTGAAGCATTCCAACTCCGTCATTCTGATGGAAAGATATGGTATGGTAACCCAGGAAACTATCAATTGGAAAAGAAGTTTCCATGAGGAGAACCTATGGACATTGATGCGACACGAAAGCCCGTCAAATGCTTCAATTGTCAAGGTTCTCATCTCGCAAAGAACTGCAAGAAGCCAAAGAAGCAATGCGGAGATTGCAAGTTCTTAGGAGGCAGACATTCACTTAGATGTCCTAAGTCAACAAAAGTCCGTTCTCATCAGTCCTACAAGGAATGGACTATGACGGTATGAAGGCCTATTTCTCCGACCTTTATGAAACAGAAAAGAAGTTGGAAAAAGACAATGCTGAGTGATCGATTCAGGTGATCACAAGGCAGCTTTTTATAACAGATTTTGTCATCTTGATGTCGACTATGGAGAAGAAGAACAGGATTTCTTCACAGATGATTCCAATGATGTAACAATAGCAGGTAGCAAATCTAATTATTCTTCTACCGAGACCGGGTCCTCCTTCGAGAGGCTCGCTGCACGGGAATGCATGCTTAATTCAGTCAAATATCCAAGGAAGAATGTTTGCTCCACGTCATCTCCGTCATCTTGTTCCTCCACCATGACACTAGTTAATGACTCAGAAACCCCGAAAAAGATACGAGTTCGATCTTCAAACTATACATGAGAAGTATTGGTTGATATTAACATCGCCAATTCTACCACGAAATGGAATGTGAGAAAGACGAAAGCACTACTCGATTCAGGTGCTCAGGGAAGCTTCATTGATAAAGAATGGGCTTTGAGGAATCATGTAAAAATCAAGCCCTTACCGGAAGCAATCCCCATCTATAATGTGGATGACACACTCAATTCTGCCAGAAGCATTACACATTCTGCTGACCTAATCATGGAATACCAAGGACATAGAGAATGTATAGAAGTTGATGTTAGCAATCTCAGACATAACAACTTCATCCTTGGACATCCATGGTTATCCAAGCATAATCCAGATATAGACTGGAATACCGAAAAAGTCTGACTCACATGTTGCCCGTGAAGTTGCAGAAGATTAGGAGATATCTCTGCACTCGCACGATCTATGGACAACGAAGAAGGTGATAATGCGCCTAGAGCTTACAAAATCATTAAAGCTCTTGAGAAGAAAGGCCCAGTGGAGAAAACTGCAGAAGAACTTGTACCTAAGCAGTATCACCACTTTATCGACACCTTCAAGAAAGTTCAATCAGAATGCATGCCCTTATGTAAACCATGGGACCATGCTATCAATTTGAAACTGGAGTTTAAACCCAGGAAGGGAAAGCTCTACCCTATGAGTCCTGACGAACAAGAAGAAGTATCCAAGTTCATTGATGACCAACTACGTAAAGGATATATTTGTCCTTCGAAGTCTCCACAGACGTCACCCGTCTTCTTCATTCCTAAGAAGGATGGAAAGAAGAGAATGGTCCAAGATTATTGTTACCTAAATGAAGGAACGATAAAGAACAACTATCCCCTCCCATTAATTTCACAGCTGATTGATCGGCTGAAAGGATCCAAGAAGTTCACCAAAATGGATCTTCGATGGGGATACAATAACGTACGAATCAAAGAAGGGGATGAGTGGAAAGCAGCCTTTGTTTGTCATTGAGGCAGCTTCAAACCCTTAGTCATGTACTTTGGGCAGTGCAACTCACCTGCCACCTTCCAACACATGATGAACAACCTCTTTTATGATATGCAGGGTTGTGTCATCATATACATCAATGACATCCTGATATTTACAAAGACGGACGATCAGGAAGAACATGATAAGATCGTACTAGAAGTTTTGAAATGACTTCGGGAAAACGATTTATTCCTGAAACCCGAGAAGTGTTTCTTCTCAGTCAATGAAGTCGAGATGTTAGGCATGATGGTCAACTCTCATGGAACAGAAATGGAGAAAGGCAAAGTTAACGCCATTCTTAACTGGCCTACGCCCTCCAACCTCAAAGGAGTTCAATCCTTTATGGGGCTAGCCAATTACTATCGACGGTTCATCGAAGGATTCTCACAGATCGCCACACCATTAAATGATCTGATGAAGAAGGATAAAGCATGGGAATGGAAGGAAGCCCAACAAAACATGTTTGATACATTAAAACATTGTTTCACAGAAGCTCCTATCCTCGCATATCCCGATAACGATAGACAATTCTATCTTGAATGCGACGCATCAGATTATGCCACAGGAGGTGTCTTATCCCTGGAGAAAGACAGGAAATGGCATCCAGTTGCATTTCATTCACACAAGATGTCTAGCAAACAACAGAATTACCCTATCACTGATAAAGAAATGCTCGCCATCATTGAATGTACAGAAGTTTAGCGACATTATCTAGAAGGAGCCAAACACCAGTTTGAGATTTGGTCTGACCACGCAAACCTTCAGTACTTTATGAAGTCACAGGACCTAAATTGAAGACAAGCCAGATGGGCACAATGGCTCTCATGATTCAATTATCTACTGGTAAAGAAACCAGGAACATCCATGGGAAAAGCCAACGCTCTTAGTTGCTGTGAAGATCATCAGATCGGAATTGAACATGATAATAAAGGAGTAGTTCTTATTCCTCCTGAACGAATCCATACCATGACTACTACACGCATCCACGGAGCTGAAGAAAAACTCATGGAATGTATTAAAGAAGCCCAAGAAAAGATGAAAGATGTAAAAGGATATGTTAAGGACAATACAGGGCTTTATCATCTCAAAGGCAAGATCTTCGTACCAAAAGGAGATCTTCGCCAAGACATCATCACATTATATCATGACTCCCCCATTACTGGACATGGTGGTTCCCAGAAAACATTGGAATTAATCATGAGGTACTACATGTGGGAAGGAATCGAATCACAAGTCAATGACTACACATCCTGATGTGAACGTTGCACACAGATGAAGCCATCCAATCATCCTCCTGCTGGAAAGTTGCAACCAAACCCTATTCCAGAAGGACCCTGGCAAGACATCTCTGTCAATTTCATTACCGACTTGCCAGAAAGCAATGGCTATACGTCTATATTAGTCATTGTTGATCGATTTTCCAAAGAAGTGGTATTTATTCCCACAGTCAAAGAAATCACGAGCCTAGGAACGGCTAAACTCTATTGAGATCATGTATGGAAGACACATGGTCTTCTGCAGTCTATCATTTCTGATAGAGGACCTCAATTCGCTTCTCACGTTATGAGAGATCTCTCCAAGATGCTAGGGATAGAATTACGCATGTCCACAGCATTCCATCCCCAGACTGACGGTCAAACAGAAAGAGTCAATCGAGATCTCCAACAATTCCTACGAACATTCTGTGCAGAGAAGCAGAATACATGGGCCGAATGGTTAGGAATGGCGCAATTCGTCTATAATAAACGACAGCACTCTGCAATGAAGAAAGCACCATTTGAAATCACATGTTCATATTCACCACATATGGGAATAGAACCCAAGAATGTCCATACACCTGCTGTCACCTCCTTTTCCAATGACTTCGGCAATGCCATCACTGATGTGAAAGCCGCACTTGAGGCAACCCGAAAGAGGATGCAGAATCAAATGGATCCAAAGCAAAAGGAAGCTCCTACTTATTTGAAAGGAGACCACGTTTGGCTTTCGACTGAGAATCTAGATCTTCGAAAGACTAGACAGTCAAGCAAACTTACAGAACGATGGATTGGGCCTTATGAAGTCTTATCAATGAAAGGACCCAATGCGATAGAATTGAAACTACCACGGTCGATGAAAATCCACTCCACTGTCAACGTCTCACGGGTTAAACCTTACAAGGGGTTATTACCGAATCAACCAGCATATAAACCCGGACCCATGGTTATTACTGACGATGAGGAGTTCGTCATGGATTACATCGTGGATAGCAGATTAAAAGGTTGAAGCCTTGAATATCTCATGCACTGGAAAGGATGGTGCGACAAGGACAGGACTTGGGAACCAGAAAGCCACTTGTTGAACGCAAAGGATGCAGTTCGAGAGTATCATGCGAAGAAACCCAATGCACTGAGGAAATTACGGATGCTACGGGCCGACTTCAATTCTTTATTCAAGCCTTATGAGAATATGACGTCATCTGCTCCCACTGCTCTGCTGAATCGCCTGGAAGTCGATTTCTAGGAGGGGGTAATGTTACGATTCTTGTTTCGCCAACGACACTTCACGCATCACCGTCTACACTATACCTTCACTTTTACACTAATACAGCCTATGCTATGCTCTGATCTACCCATATAACCTACATCAACGATTAGTAACGCCCTTATGACCTATAGCCAACGGGCTACGACTACATTAACCATCGTCAACTACAATAATGAGTGAACTACACAACAGGAATCGACACTTAGTCGATCCCCTTCATTTGTTTGTTCTTGTTTACCTTTTTATAATTAATGAATCTATAGATGCACTTCAAGAAGCTGAAACAACCTCTCACAGTATGGGACTGCTAGGTTGTTCAAGTAGATAGTAGGAGTTGTTGTGCTCTGTAGGAGGGAAATCTCCAAGAGAACTAGACTGGGGAGTCCAGTCGCTCCTGGGGGTTTATATACTCTTTCTATGTATGTACATGTTGTGGTTAGATCTAGAGATATACTACTATACAAAGTAACCCTTAGCCCTGGGCGTAGGGTATAAGTCATCCGCAGTCAATGCGCAGTCAGGCTGAGTCAGAGATAAGACGGAGATTAAGTAGGCTGTGCGATAAGAGTCATTGTGAGTCAGAATGAGTCAGAGCAGTAATTAAATAAGCATAGTCATGAAATGGAAGTGATGCACAGCCAAGCACAGCGTGGAGATTAAATAGAAGTAGAAGCTGTGTGTAGGCATTACTATGGTGCATCGGAGTTTGAATCCATAAAAATGTAAACAAGTACAAACAATGTGAGGGAAACGACTAAGTCCCTTGACATGTTGTGAGTCTTGAGTGGTTGTATCTTTATGTAGGGTTTTGTACGTGTTATCTGGTGTTGCAAATGAAATGTTTGTTACAGAAGCCCTTGACACAGCTTCTACTTCTATTTCATATCCGTGCTGTGCTCAGCTGTGCATCTCTTCTATCTCAAGGCTATGCCCTCTTTTCATTTCTGCTCTGACTCACGTCAAGTCATCGAGGCTATACTTAATCTCCGTCTAGTGCTGCACACACTGCTTTGCTGCGCATTGCTATGCAACTGCGGATACCTGTGTAATGCTGCGCATTTACTATAAGTAGTATTTAGAAAGTGGTCTGATTGTCCAATTACTATACCTAGTACGCTATTGGTCAGATCTAGACACAATAGGTACAAACATGTAAAAGGTATATAAGACAATTGAGCCCACCAGAGAACTTCAGTCAAGTTCTCTGTTGGTTTCCCTCATAAAA
>JBBPSY010000744.1:0-10012 GCA_038093855.1 Rugiboletus extremiorientalis | reverse complement strand
ACGACATGGGCAAAGAGTCACTACCCCGCGACTTCTCCGGACGAGTAGAAGATGCTAACTGGTGGCTGCAAGCAATGGCAGCTTGGCGCCAGATTAAGCACGACAAGTTGGAGGATGCCGAAGTTGTTACCACGGCATTAGCAAAGATGGGCGAAGGACAAGGCCGCGTTTTCGCTGAAGGATACTACGCGAAACTCGCCAAGCCAGTCACATACCCCGGCTACGACTCCTGGAAGACCTTCTCTGAGGAATTCAAGAAGGCCTTCTCAGCCAAGAACGAAGCCGTGGACGCCCGAAGAAAGCTCCGCAATCTCCGCATGAGAGGACTATCCGCCGAATCACTCAAAGACTACACTATGCAGTTCAACCTACTCCTTGGACTATCCGGCATCACTGATCAGAACATGATCAACGACGCTTATTGCCAAGGGCTGCACTACTCTTTAGTTGGCGATATCCTTCGCGGAACGGAGCCCACAACACTAGACGGATGGATGATCGCTGCCAGTAACCACACCCAGGCGTACGAAAGACTCCAAGACTTCCGTCGAGGGGGATTTCAATCCGCACGACACGATCCCAACGCGATGGACGTAGACAGGATCAATCTCACCGGGCCTGAACGGGCACGTCATAACCGAGATCGACTCTGCTACATCTGCCACAAACCGGGATGTATTAGCCAAAACCACCCAGGGCATAGAAACTACAGACAGCCCATGCAGCGCAAAAGTTCCACTCCAGTCCCCTCCACTTCCTCGACTTCTACCCCGAAGAAACCAGAAAGGTTCAGAACCGTGCAGACGAGTGCCTCCTCCTCCAACGATCCCTTAGACGCCTACATAGCTGATCTGGAGGGAGGACGGAAAGATAGGAAAGAGATCCTCCGAGTTCTCAAGCAATGCTACGATGAAGATGCCAAAGAACCACACGCCACCTATGAGGATGAACAAGTCAACCGCATTTGTGTAGGCTCGGATTTTTAAACAGGAGACTTGCCGCAACGTCTTGCTCTCCTACTCTCCCAACTGTAATAGTATCGAGAAATGAGAAATCAGTGTTTGTACCGGTTTCTCTTTCTCCAGTTGGGAGCAAATCCGTTGTCACCGCCCCCGCCCTCATAGACTGTGGAGCCACCTCATGCTTCATCGACTACGCATTCGCCAAGAAACATAAACTGCCATTCACTTGCCTTACTAAGCCGGTCACTGCTACGAACGCGGACGGAACCATTAACAAGATGGGGATGATAACCCATAAGGTCCGCCTCCATATCCAGATTGATGAAGACGAAGAAGATCGGGACTTCCTCGTACTCTCCAGTGGCAAACAACAGAGCATCATTCTAGGAATGAGTTGGTTAGGAGACTGAAACCCAACGATAGACTGGAGTAGTCGGAAGGTATCCGTAAAGCCTCCTTCGTTGGTCAAGAGAAAGCGCAACAGCCAGGAGGCCCTGGCGCAACGATATTTACTGAGGTATCTAGACCTCGACGTCAACAACAGGCTAGCCAAAGCCTACCGTACACGTTTCGAAAGGATGCCCGCTCACATCCAAAAGATCACGTTGTCGACTATGCTGGCCCAAGAAACAGCCAAGATTACGAAAACCATTCCAAAGGAGTACCAGCAGTTTGCTGATGTATTCATCGACGAAGAGGCAACCGAATTACCACCATCCCGGCCCTTCGATCATGAAATCAAATTACTCCCCTCGTTTGTCCCAAAGCGCGCTAAGAACTATTCTCTCAACCCCGATGAGATCAACGCTTGTCGAAAATTTGTAAATGAAAACCTGGCGAACGGAAAGATTCAACCCTCCACGTCACCTCAGGCGGCTCCCTTCTTCTTTGTGGCGAAGAAAGATGGGAAACTCCGCCCTTGCCAGGATTACCATTATCTCAATAGTCACACGGTCAAGAACGCCTATCCGCTCCCGCGTATCTCTGACCTTCTCGACAAGCTCAAAGGATCGTCTATCTTCACTAAGCTAGATGTTCGATGGGGTTATAACAACGTCCTGGTCAAACCCGAAGACTGGTGGAAAGCCGCTTTTATTACGCCGTTTGGACTCTTCGAGCCAATGGTTATGTTCTTTGGAATGTGTAATTCGCCTGCCATGTTTCAGGCATACATGGACGACGCCTTCGCTGATTATATCGCGGAAGGCTGGCTCGTCATTTACATGGACGATGTCCTCATCCACTCCTCCGATCCAGAAGCCCACCAAGCGCGCACCGAAAAGGTCCTACAACGTTTCCGAGAACAACACCTCTACCTCAAACCCGAGAAGTGTTCCTTCAACATGACCGAAGTCGAATATCTCGGACTCGTTGTTTCAAAAGACAACATTAAGATGGATCCCACGAAACTAGCAGCCATCGAGGAGTGGACTGCACCAAAAGACATCAAGGCCGTCAGATCGTTCATTGGGTTTTGCAACTTTTATCGCAAGTTCATCCCCGCTTTCTCAGATATTTGCAAACCCCTTCACGATCTCACGCGCAAAGGTGCAACCTGGACCTGGGGAACGGACCAGGAGAGAGCTTTTAGAACGTTGAAAAACGCCTTCCTCAGGCAACCCATACTCCGTACTCCCGACGTCTCCCAACCCTTCTTTATCATGATGGATGCCTCTCTCACCGCCGGAGGGGGTGTCCTCATGCAGAAAGATGTCAATGGGGATCTCCACCCCTGCTCCTATATCTCCAAGACCTTCGCGTCCGCCGAGCGAAACTACGACATCTACAACCGGGAATTACTTGCTGTTATCTTTGCTCTAGAGGAATGGCGCCATTACCTTCGAGGGACTGGTCTCCCCGTCACTATCCTGACCGATCACAAGAACCTGACTTACTTCCGCAAACCTCGGAAGTTGTCTCGTCGCCATGCCCGATGGCAGATGTTCCTACAGGATTACGACCTGACCTTCACCCACCTCCCTGGCACCGCCATGGGGCCTGCCGACGCCCTATCTCGGAAGGATGAGGTCGACACCACGCACGATAACGTCGCCCTCCAAGTCCTCCCCGATGAGGTTTTCGCTTGCTCCTTAGACCTCGCCATCACCGAGAAGATCGCTCTCTCAACCCCCTCCGATCCTGTCGTGGTATCTGCCTTGCAGGCAATGCACGAAGGATCCTCACTCCTCCCCAGGGCCCGCCCCGACGACTGGGCTTTCGATGGCCGGAACCTCACTTACCTCGGACGAACATATATCCCTGAGGATTGCCGCGAACCCCTCATCTCCAGCATACACAATTCGCATCATGGCGGACACGCAGGCTTTGCTCGGACGCTCGCCTTGCTGTCCCACGACTATTGGTGGCCTGGGATGTCCACCTTTATTCGCCGATACATCGCTGGCTGTGCCCCTTGTCAGCAGATGAAAGTCAATACCCACCCGACAAAACCCCCCCTATCCCCGATCGCTACCACTGCCACTCGCCCGTTCCAGCACATCTCCATGGACTTTATCTCCGGCCTTCCCCCGATGGCGGCGGGCCTGGATTCTGTGCTGGTCGTGGTGGACCACGGCCTTACTCGGGGGGTGATTCTCATGCCCTGTTCCAAAAACATCTCTGCCGAAGGGGTCGCCAAACTATTTTTCACTCATGTATTCCCAAGGTTCGGGCTACATGACCGCGTTATCTCCGATCGTGGACCACAGTTCGCTTCCACCTTCGCACTAGAACTCTCCAAGCTCTTACACTATGACGTCGCTCTCTCCACTGCATACCACCCTCAGACGGACGGAGAAACCGAACGTGTAAACCAAGAGTTGGAAACCTTTTTACGGCTGTTCTGTCAGGAAAACCCTTCCGGATGGGTCGATGTTCTCCCTATGGCCGAATTCCATCACAATGCCATGACTCACTCCGCAACCAAACAATCCCCCTTCTTCCTCCTGATGGGGTATCAACCCCGCTCTTATCCAAAGATCGGACCCACATTTGTACCCGCACTGGCTGACTGCCTCTCCCTCCTTAGTTCCGCGCGGGACGAGGCAAAAGCCGCACTGGAAAACTCCCAACGAATCATGGCCTCCCGATCACATCGGAAATTCGAACCCTGGAAGAAGGGCGACCGTGTTTGGCTGGAAGCAACGAACCTTCCCTTATCGTCCAACCAGAAGCTCTCCCCAAAGAGACACGGCCCCTTTACCATCACGAAAGTCATTTCCGCCCTCGCCTACGAATTGGAACTTCCTCATTCGTGGCGAATACACCCGGTGTTCCACGCATCCCTTCTATCCCCTTTTGTCGAAACTGATGAACACGGCCCCAACTTCTCCCGTCCTCCACCGGATCTGGCGCGTTTGGAAGAAGACTACGAATTAAGCCACATCATCAGCCACAAAGGGAAAGGAAGGACACGACGTTACCTAGCTGCTTGGAAAGGATATCCAATCTCCGAGGCGACTTGGGAATCTGAGCCAAACTTCGCCAACGCCAAGGAGATACTCCAGGAGTATAAAGACCTGAAGGGTCTTTAGGACTCCGCCATGTCCCAACCTTCCTACTGCCACCAGATAGCAGCAGCGCTCGGAACCAACGCCTACACCCTTGCCTATCTTCGCCGAACCTTCATCACAGTAAAAGACATCGACACTACTCGTCCCGTCGCCCCTGTTACCCGGAGCAAACTGCTCAATGAGATCAACCACGCCATCGCCCATCGCTCCACCCACTGGTGTTTCTGTCGAGACCAGTACTGTCCTATCCATACACCTCCCTTTTGAGAACTCCATGACTGATGAAATCCCCAACCTTGACATACCCACCGAGCCCCCTGTCAGAGTCCACCACCTTAGTCCCCACCTCCGACGAGTCGTCTTCGCCGTCGCCATCCAGACCCGCTCCCTTGACCACCATGTACGCCACCACTGGGCGCTCTCCACCAGCGTCGTCCTCTTCCAGCTCGTTGAGCTCTTCCGACGGATCGTCCTCCTCGGAACCCTCTTCTCGAACAATGACGCTAGATACGGGAGTGGCCCCCGAGACTCAGGCCTCGCAGAGGTACTTCTTTCAATCCGAAACGGAGTTCTGGACCTCCTCTACTCATGGCCGCCTCCCCCGCTGAACGTCACCAATACCTCTCCCCCTCCATCGTCTTTCCTAATCCCCGAGTGTACCAGGGAGGGAATGCCGCAGGGGTCGACGAACGACGGACCACCCCTTCTCCTCGTCCCATACCACCCCCCATCACATTCTGGGACCGAGTCAGCAGAACCCCCGCCGAGGCCCAGGAAGAAGAAACCCCGACTCGACAGACCACCCCCTTCCCCGTCATCACCAACACCATCGAGAGGGTCCTCACTCCTGACGTCCCTCGAGCCATATCTCCCGCCTCTTCCACGGGAGCAACGGTCGAGTTCGGGGAGAACAACGACGAGGGACCTACTACGAGGGAGCGGTTCAACTCCTTCATCAGCGGGATCATCAACGACCTGGCACGGGACTTTGACGCCCTCCGGGTTGCGACGCCATCCCCACCGCCGCCTTATCCCGACCACCCAGTGCGACCCTCGTCGGGCCCTGTACGTCCCCTCCGATTCGCCTGTCCTGAACAACGCCCCGAGTCCCCTACTTCCCCCACCTCTACCCGTCGTCTCTGCCGCGTCGGCGTCATCACTTCTCTCCACCAACTTCGTACGGGACATGCCGCGTCCACCTCCAATTCCAATCTACTCCCTGACACCGCAGCTCCTTCCACCCCTCCCGGGATTGATGTCACCCCTGTGGAGCGACGAAGAAATCGCCGCTGTTATAGATGTCATGAACGCGGACACGTCCGACGAAACTGCCCCCTGGGAGACAGCGACGACCCCAACGACATGCTTCCCGTCCCATCTCACCTCACATGGGCCCAGAGCCACCCACTCTACACCGCCTCCTCTCCCACCTCTTCCAATCTATCTTGGGGAGGAGATGACTACGAGGTCAACAAGGGAGACATGTCCGGGCCAGACAGAGACTAGTGGACTATGGGGGTTGTCCACCCTAGGAGAGGGTAATGTTACGGTAGAGAGGTCTCCCTCCCCTTTTTCTTCTTTTCTTACTCACTGGTACAATACCTAACGCTACTTACCCTACGATTACCCTAGGCGAACCCCTAACCACAGGGTTAGCCATCTACTTATTGCTTACCTCAGTACCAGTGAGGTTTACTTCTCTTTATCCTTGTTTACTTATGTCTTCCCTTCTGCGCCACTGCTCGATGCAGTGTCGCCCTTTGTCCTTCCCTGGTTCCCCTCGGTCCCAAGGCCCCGCGGGAACCTCAGACTTCCATTTATATCCTTGGCGCATGTCAGCCTCATTGCTGCTGCGCACCCCTTTCGTCTGGCATGCTTGCATGCCCCTTTTGTCAGTTCACACTCAACCTCACCATTGAGGAAGTGCCCCCTTTCTACTTCCAGCGCATCCCTTTAGGATACGCTGGACCTTTCCCTCTTCCAGCAGATACAGAGCCTTGGTCCGTGCCAGTGTACTGCCACCGATGTACACTATATAAACCTTGGTGGAACCGGCTGGAAACCCCAGCTAGTTCTACGCAATCCACGCGTTGTTACGACGCAAGGCGACTGTCGCAGTGCGAACACTGGAGTCTCATGCAAGTAACAACGACCCTCAATGAAGAGGACGTGATACGAGCATAACCAAGGCGAAGTAGAACTAGGGGAGCTCAGGAGAGTCCCAGTCTCTGAGAGAGGAGCGAAGAGACACCAGTAATCGCAGGTAGATTGCGTAGAACTAGCTGGGGATTCCAGCTGTCCTGCACGGGTATTTATAGTACAGGATATCTAGCACGGACCACTGGTGTGTACTCGACAGGTATAGTAAGAGAAGGCGTACTTCCTAATGAAGTGCACCGGAATAGGAAAGAGAGTACATACGAGGGTGTACGACCAGAAGGAGCACACCCGAGAAGGAAAGGTAAAACGTCTGTTAAAGGTTAAAGGCCTGGAGGCTCCGAGGAGTTCCACGGAAGTCCGAGGAGGCTGCCAGGAAAGGAAAGGGCCTCGTTCCACAACTGAGGTGGTTGACGAGTTGAGACGAGAAGAGGGCGAGCACACGGTGCGAGCCCAGGTGGTAAGACGACATTGTATCCGATATTGGCAATGCCGAATGTAGAAGGGATTAGCCTATGGTGATAGGCTATCTCGGAATGGAAGCATGTCGGGATCATGCGGACGCGGGGTCGTGGAAGCCTGATGGTGTGAGCGAGGACAGGGTTCGAGCGAGCGGAACAGAGTCCGAGATGACTCGAGGTCATCCGATCAGGAAGGCGACAACGGATCGCGAGAAGTACCGAGCGATGCCTTATCGGGAATGATGGTACGTGTCGCAGACGCGGGACAAAGGGATACCTGGAATGACAGTGGTGGGCACGAGCCCGAGGACGCCGCGGACGAGGGCGAGTCGTTCTAGAACAAAGGGACATGCTTAGATAAGCGTGTGGCGCTGACGGGGTAATACCGAGGTTCGGATAGTGCTAGCCTATATGGCATTAGGTAAGCGGTGGCGATGATAGGGGCTATCCGGTGGCGAGCGAGTGCTAAGGAGCACGAGCGATGTTCCATACGAAGTATAACCTTGTAGGCCTAACGGTAGGCGTAGCAAGGTGGTCCTAGGTGTTGGTCTATACGTGGTGTCCCGTGTACGAGGGAGGCGACGGAGGAGGAGCGAGAGGAAGACGAGCGACGACGACGACGAGGAAAGCTTAAGAAAGAAGAAAAAGGTATGGGGGTTCCCATTATCGTAACACGCGTATCTACTGGCATCCAGAGAGCTCGCTTCGCCTTCGCCAACCTCAAGGCTTTGCTTACTCTTCTGTGGTCTAAAGGTCGCCCCAAGACCTGCTTGCTGAGTTCTGGACCTAGGGCCGAGGGCTTCCGTATCCTCGTTGTCCAGTGACGTCCCGACGACAGCTGTCTCTTTGGCTTGCCACTGAGATACCGTGTGCGTCGTAACACCAGGCACTTCCATGGGAAAAGCCGATGCTCTTAGCCGAAGAGAAGACCACCAAAAGGGGATAGAAGACGACAACAAAGGCGTTGTTTTCATTCCTCCAGAACATGTTCGGCAGACATCTGTCCATATCCACGGAGCAGAAGAAGCTCTCATGGAACGTGTGAGAAAAGCTCAAAATAAGATGAAAGAAGGTGATTATGTTATGGACGATAATGGACTATATCGCTCCCACGGCAAGATCTACGTTCCTCTCGGAGATCTCCGCCAATCTATTATTGAACTTTATCACGACTCTCCTATTATGGGACATGGAGGTGCCCAGAAGACACGGGAATTAATTATGCGGTACTACATGTGGGAGGGAATCGAAGCACAGGTTTCCGACTATACATCACGATGCGAAAGATGCGCACGGATGAAACCGTCCAACCACCCGCCTTCTGGCAAGTTGCAACCCAATCCGGTACCCGCTGGACCATGGGAGGACATCTCTGTAGACTTTATAACAGACTTACCCGAAAGCAATGGGTACACTTCCATACTGGTTGTCGTTGATCGATTCTCGAAGGAAGTCGTCTTTATTCCTATGGTTAAAGAGATTACCAGCCTGGGAACAGCAAAACTTTATCGAGACCACGTGTGGAAAACCCACGGACTTCCAAACTCTATTATATCAGACCGTGGACCACAATTCGCTTCTCATGTTATGCGAGATCTGGCCAGGATGCTGAAGATCGAGTTGCACATGTCGACAGCTTTTCACCCTCAGACCGACGGACAAACTGAGCGTGTGAACAGGGACTTACAGCAGTATCTCCGCATGTTCTGTGCCGAGAAGCAGAATTCATGGCACGAATGGTTAGTGCTGGCGCAATTTACGTATAATAACCAGCAACATTCGGCAACAAAAAAATCACCCTTTGAAATAACTCGTTCCTATGCCCCTTGCATGGGAATTGAACCTAAAAACACGCCGAATCCAGCTGCAACGGACTTTTCCAATGATTTTGGTAAAACCTTAGCAGATGCGAAGAATGCGTTGGAGGCTAGCCGAAGGAGGATGCAGATACAAACGGACAAACATAGAAAAGAAGCTCCTATTTATGAACCCGGCGATCACGTTTGGCTCTCAACTGAAAACCTTGATCTCAGAAAGACTCGACAATCGGCTAAATTGACCGAATGATGGCTCGGACCATATGAAGTCATATCTATGCACGGACCTAATGCGGTCGAGTTGAAACTCCCGCGATCTATGAAAATTCATTCCACGGTTAATATATCAAGGGTCAAACCTTATAAAGGACTATTACCCGGCCAGCAGAGTTACAAACCAGGGCCAATAATTATTGACAATTCCGAAGAGTTTGTTGTTGACTATGTCGTTGACAGCAGACTCAAGGGTCGCGTTCTTGAATACCTCGTGCATTGGAAGGGCTATAGCGACGAGGACAGGACGTGGGAACCCAAGAAGAATCTCGTACATGCCAAAGAAGCCATCAAGGACTTTTATTTAAAACATCCGAACGCTCCAAGAAAGCTTCGCATGACACAAACGGACTTCGATTCGTTATTTACGGCTTACGACAATCTTACGTCAGCTATGCCTTGCACCTTTGTGGATCGCCTGGAAGTCGATTTCTAGAAGGGGGGTAATGTTGCGATTCGTCGTGCGCCTACAAGCATAACTTTATTCATTCTATGCACTAAGTCCTTCGCTCTCTACACTATGCATGAGTGGTAGTATACGCTCGGACCCTAACCCTAGGACGTTGTACAGGAGTTCTACATACTCCATCTCTTTTTTCATTTGTTTGTACTTGTTTATCTTTTTATGGAACTCCGATCCAAACTCCAACCGTACCGATGTACCGGTTGTTTGGTTATGTTTACATTATTATGCGAGATCGCTGTTTGCGATTCGCTTCCATGTTTCATCATTCTTCTTTTAATCTCCGTTCGACACATGTATCACGTATGCTTCTCTTCTTTTTTAATTACCGCTATGCTTCCATTTTACATGTGTCTCACCTCGTGTA
>JBBPSY010000743.1:0-10014 GCA_038093855.1 Rugiboletus extremiorientalis | reverse complement strand
TAACAAAAGGTCAAAGTTCTCTTCGACGGCCTACCAACGACGTAGCAGCCATTCATCACAGACCCTCCTCGTCTGCCCAGTGGGGCCCTAGATCTCGTCGACAACCCTCCCCCGAACTCCTTGACTCAGAACCTTCGGAACACTCAGAACCTTCCTCCCCACTTGATCCTGATCTTGACCTCGATCAAGAAGAAGCACTAGACCTATCCCATCAGTTCTCTTCATCCCTACGAATCCCTCGATCCCCCACCCCTCCATCCCCAACCCCAGTAAACCGCCATCCAGTTTTCTCCTTACCCTCTCGACGTCCCTCCCCGACCAGAACCCCCTCCCCAACTATGAGCTCCAAACCAGTCGAATTACGGATCGGTCTCCCAGAACCATTCGACGGTTCTCACAACGCTGCCAAAGCCTGGATTCAGGCGGTCCAATTCTACCTCTTAGTCAATGAAAAAGTCTATGACACCGACGCCAAGAGGATCGCTTTTACCCTGTCGTATATGACCAAAGGATCCGCTGCAACCTGGGCCTCTACCTTCAGACAAAAGGTCTTCGCGTCTTCCCCCCCTACCTTTGGTTCCTTCGACGACTTCGTCGTATCCTTCAACACCGCTTTCGATCAGAAAGATACCGTCACCTCGGCCATTGCCTGGTTGTCAACTAGGCGAATGAACCCCACTAAGAACGGAGACTACTCTCCCTCTCTTTTGGAATATACCTCTGAATTCCAAAATTACGCTGCCCTCTCCGGTATCTCCGACCCCAACGTCCTCATCGGATACTATTCAACTGGAATACCGATTCCTCTAATGAAGAGAATCATGTCCATGGACACCCCCCCTAGTACCATCGACGAATGGTACAAAAGGGCGAACCATTTCAAAACGCAATGGGATCGCGCCGCAGAAATCGCCGCTCGAAGCAAAACTCCAGCTCGCTCCTCCTATCACTCCTACACCTCACACCAACCCACCAAAGACCCTAACGCTATGGATGTTGACGCTGTTCGCGTCCCAAAACTCACCCCTGCCGAACGAGAAAAATGCATCAAGAAAGGACTCTGCTTCCGCTGCAGGAAGTCCGGACATTTATCCGGAAACTGCCCCACATTTCCCTCAAATTCCCCTCCCAGACCACCAACTGAGAGAAAGACTCGAAAGGTGCAGAGAGTTGAAGAAGAAGATGACGTCCCTAATCTACAAGAGATTGAGGACGATGACGAAGAAGAAACCCCCGAGGTGAAAGTAGTATTCACCCAGGATTTTTGAAACGGAGGGCTCGACCGACGCGAAACCCCTCCATATGTAGAACCCATGTACTCGTAGGAGACAAGAAGAAGAAATCCATCCATATTCCTCTCCAACTTGTCATCCCTACTCGAACCATGAAACACGTCGGAACTACCGCTTTAATCGATAGCGGAGCGGACATTTCCTGCATCGACTGGAACTTTGTTCAAAAACATAGACTCCCCCGAGAACGACTCCCCATCCCCATCCCCGTTCGAAATGTAGATCAAACGGCGAACAAAAGTGGACCAATCCGCTTTACTACAACCCTCTACGTCAGCATTTCTGGAGTAAACCAGAAAGTCAAATTCTACATCATGCACTGCGGTTCCGAAAACCTCATCCTCGGGATGCCCTGGCTAAAAACAACAAACCCGATTATCGACTGGAAGACTAAGACCATCTCCATCTCCACCGATAAAGACGAGACCAAAGACTTAAATTCTTCCTATACCCTTGACGAACTACGACACGCAGCCAAACTTCGCCCCCCCCCCCCGCCATTGCCTAGGATAGTTAAACATATTGATACAGACCCCGTCTATGACGAAAAACTCTACGACTACCTGGATCATCACCTAGGCCATCGACTTCCTACCATTCAGACAAACCTCTATAAAATCAACCGCGTCGTTAAACATGGAGCTAGATATCAATGTGTCTCCCCAGCAGTGATCCAAGCCTTTACCACCGCCACCAAACTGGCTATTGGAGCCGAACAATCCAAACCGAAGAAAACCCTTCCCGTCAAATACGCCGAGTTTTCTTCGGTATTCACCAAGGAATCAGCCGACCATGTCCCACCTTCCCGACCCTATGATCATGCAATCAACCTTGACGAATCGTTTACCCCAAAAGTCGGGAAACTCTACCCACTCACTGCTGAGGAACGAACCGCCACCGAAACTTTCCTAGAAGAAAACCTCAAATCAGGAAAGATTCGTCCTTCACAATCCCCCCAAGCTTCCCCCTTTTTCTTCGTGAAAAAGAAAGACGGTAGTCTCAGGCCTTGCCAAGACTATCGCTATCTCAATGAACATACCACCCGAGACGCCTATCCCCTTCCCCTTGTCTCTGACCTCATCGACCAGTTGAAGGATGCCAAAACCTTCACCAAGTTCGACGTACGATGGGGCTACAACAATGTTCGCGTCAAGGATGGTGACCAATGGAAAGCCGCCTTTATCACTCATAAAGGCATCTTTGAACCGATGGTGATGTTCTTTGGACTCACCAATTCCCCGGCCACGTTCCAACGATTCATGAACGACTCCTTTCATGACATGATCGCCGAAGGATGGCTCGTTATCTATATGGACGACCTCCTTATCTTCTCCCCCGACGATAACACTCACACGGAACGAACCAAGCGCGTTCTCCAACGCATGCAGGAACTCGACCTGCACCTCAAACTCGAGAAATGTACCTTCGCTGCCCCCGAAGTCGAATATCTTGGGATGATCGTCCGTCCTGGCCAGCTGGCTATGGACCCCATCAAACTTGCCGGAATTGCCGATTGGCCAACCCCCACGAAACTTCGCGATGTCCGTTCCTTTCTCGGTTTCGCAAACTTCTACAGACGATTCATCTCTAACTATTCCAACATCGCTCGTCCACTCATCGACCTCACTAAGAAAACCACACCCTGGCATTGGACTACGATCCACCAGAATGCTTTCGAAGCGCTAAAGAAAGCATTCCTCTCTGAGCCTGTCCTTCGCCTCCCTGACCCCTCCTGACCCTTCGCTGTCGCCTCAGACGCTTCTAAACACGCCTCCGGGGGAGTCCTTCTCCAAACTGACTCTAATGGAGAATGGCACCCCTGCTCCTACCTCTCCCAATCGTTCTCCCCTGCAGAACGAAACTACGATATCTATGACCGCGAACTTCTCGCAGTCATACACTCTCTTAAGGCCTGGCGGCACTATCTTCACGGCTCCCCTTTCCCCGTTCAAGTTTTCACCGACCATAAAAACCTTACATACTTTCGCCAACCCCAGAAACTTAACCGACGACAGGCTCGTTGGTTACTCGACCTTTCAGATTTCAATCTGAAACTCATCCACGTCCCCGGACGCCTCCTCTCCGCCCCCGACGCCCTCTCCCGCCGCCCGGACCTCATCCCTTCCATGGACGATGACAACGATGCAGTCACCCTTCTGCCCCCCTCTCTTTTCGTCAACCTTATCGACTCCACCTTAGCCGATAAGATTGCCGCCTCCTCCGCCTCCGACCCCCTGGTCCTCGACTCTCTACGTGCCCTGGATGGCGAAGTCCCGTCGAAATTCCGCTCCCGCCTCTCTGATTGGAAATTCGACGCCGGCATCTTGACCTATCAGGGACAGGTCTACGTCCCCGATACCCTCCTACGCCAACAAATCGTTGCCCGCTCGCACGACTCCATCTCCGCCGGCCACCCCGGCTATTTGAAAACTCGACAACTAGTCGCTGCTGAATACTGGTGGCCCGGCCTGGCCCAGTACGTCCGCAAGTACGTTGAAGGCTGTGCCCAGTGCCAGCAGTACAAGGCCAACACTCACCCCACTGTCCCTCCGTTGACCCCTATTGCTTCCTCTTGCTCCCGCCCCTTCCAACAAGTCTCCTGCGACCTGATCACCGACCTTCCCCTATCTGACGGTTTTGATTCCCTCTTGGTCGTGGTCGACCATGGGCTTACTAAGGGGGTAATTCTCTGCCCTACTAAGAAAACTGTCACCGCGGAAGGAATCGCCCACCTTTTCTTCCATAAGGTTTACACCCGATTCGGTCTTTACGACTCTATCATCTCCGACAGAGGTCCCCAATTCGCTTCTGAATTTGCCAAGGAGCTAGCAAAACTCCTCAGCTACCGCTTAAAACTCTCAACCGCCTACCACCCGCAATCCGACGGCGAAACTGAACGGGTCAACCAAGAAATAGAAACCTACCTTCGCATCTACTGCCACGATAACCCCACTTCTTGGTCGGAAATGATCCCCCATGCCGAATTCGCCCATAATCACCGCCCTCATTCTGTCACCGGGAAATCCCCATTTTACCTCATGATGGGCTATGAACCCCGTCCATTCCCCTTGGTAATCGCCGAAACAAATATTCCCGCGGTCCAATCCTGCATCTCGCTCCTTACCGCTGCTCGTGACGAAGCTCTCGCTGCTCACGAACTCGCAAGACAAGTCATGAAATCCCGCCTCTCCTCAAAAGGATTCAAACCCTTTATCAAAGGAGACAAAGTCTGGCTTGAAGGCCGGAACTTGAAACGTACCCTCGCCCCCTCCAAGTTCCTCCCGAAACGAGAAGGACCCTTCGTAATCACCGACGTACTATCCCCAATCACATACAAACTCCGCCTCCCCAAGACCTGGAAGATCCACCCTGTCTTCCACGCCTCCCTTCTCACCCCTTATAAATGGAACGAGACGTACGGAGCTAATTTCCCAACCCCACCACCTGACTTGATCGATGGGGAAGAAGAATATGAAATCGAAAAGATCTTACGACACCGCGGCCCACCTTCTCGCCGATTCTTCCTAATCCGTTGGAAAGGATATACGGCCGAAGAAGACTCCTGGTTACCCGAACGGAGTTTAAAACACGCCCCGTCGGCCCTCCTGAACTACAAAAAGCTTCACCCCATCGCATTCCCTCCTTAGCTCCCATTCTTCTTATGCCCTGCTCCGACTGCCCAGATTCCTTCGAATACAACATTTCTCCTATGGCCGTTACCTACCCCACCCCCTCCGTCTCCTCTGTGTCCTCCGTCACAGATTCTACTTTAGATGAACCGTCTTCTACTGTACCTTCTCCTGGATGGGAATCATCCCATTTCCCTGCACCGTTAGCTACTAGGCTATCCTTTCCCCTTCGTCTCGCTCCTTCCTCCCCTCCCCCAGTCGAATCCGTAGACCTTCCCATCTATGCCCACCGCCTCAGGGACTCCTTCCCTGACAACGACTATATCAACCGCCTCGATGCCGCCGCCCGAAGCTCAAGGATGGCAATCCCCATTGAAGCACACCTCGACATCGGCTCCCCCCTGCGCGTACTATACCATGCCTACCTTCAGGCCCACCGCATTCGTCAGTTCTCCTCCCCTCGTATTAGAACATTGAATGCCCGCGTAGATCTGGTATGGGAGCAAACTGCTGCCGCCATCGATGAAATCATTGGAGACTTGTGTATTGCCTTCTACCAGTTAGAGATGGGCGAATTCCTCAACGACCTGGATCGTTACCTCTCCGAACTCAATTCCGTCCCCGACTCCATCCCCACCGTCCCGAATTCCCCATCTCCTACTACCCGCACCCCCATTTCCGCCTCCTCGGAACCCCTGACCCAAGCCGAGGCGGATATGCTTGAACTCGCTGAGGTTCGTTGGAATGGAGGGACCCAATTCCAGCGATACGCCCTATCCCCCACCCACCCTCGTTATCACGAGGCTTGCTTCGAATGTCGGGAGCTCGGTCACGTACGAGTCGACTGTCGCTTTTATCAATGCCCTACCTGTCTTCTGTGGCACCCCGGTCACATCCAGTCCGCCTGCCCCCTTCGTCGTCCTCCCCCTCGCTGCCAATCCTCCTCTTCGTCGTCATCCTCCCAACCGACCCACCAACCCTCCTCCTCTCGCTCCGCTCGCATTTCCTCCGGTAGACGTCCCCCTCGACGGACTTCGCACCCCATCACATCCCCAACCCCAAGGCCAGTCCGCAGGAATTCTCGCCCTCCTACCCCACCAGGAGCTGCCGGAGGTGATTACGACGACGCTATTGACGACATCGGCTGGGGAAACATCACCGGTTCTCCCGGGGCCTCATACGGGGTATTGTAGCTGATGGGAGGTTTAGATTCTTCGTCGATGACTTGATCATACGACAGGGGTAATGTTACGATTTCTTGTTTCTCCTTTACTTTTCGCCATTGCCTTGTACTACTAAGCCTCGTGTCGACTCACTGAGAGGCCCTTCTTATCTATTAGTCATTGTTTCTTTCATCGCTGACCAACCTCCCTCCCCATTGGTATTACTCATCATTTGCTCGGTCAGCGATTCCTTCACCTTCTATTATATTCTACGACATTCCACTTTTCATTTACCGAATGTATATAAACTCGACGATAGTCCCTTGTATTTTCCCTAACTTTGACCTACTTGGGAATCCACCTCGTAGTTTCTTCGAAACCCCTTGGACCTCTATAAGTCATCTACACCACTTCTGAAGTGTGTAGCGTCTATAAGTCAATCGTGCCACTTCTGAAGCGCACGCTTTCACCTTACTCAAAATAGTCCTTCGAGTAAGGAAGAACCCTTGACCCTCTGATCTTTGAAACGTCGCCATCCCTTGAGGAACCCTTGATCTTGCGAAAAGACCAAGTTCTACGTTAGTACGGTTGTACGAACGTAACAGGGTGACCTTTAGACCACAGAGAGTGAAGCGAAGTCTTGAGGGGTGAAGACGAAGCAGACTCTCTGGTTGCCAGTAGATATGCATGGATTGCGTAGAACTAGCTGGGGTTTCCAGCCAGTTCCACCAAGGTTTAAATAGTGTACACAGGTGGCAGTACACTAGCACAGACCAAGGTCATGTATCTGCTGGAAGAGGAAAGGGTCTGGCATATCCTAAAGGGATGCGCCAGAAGAAGAAAGGGAGCACTTCCACAAAGGTGTGGTTGAGTGCGAATCGACAAAAGGGGCATGCAAGCATGCCAGAAGAAGAAGGGTGCAGCAGCAATGAGGCTGGCATGCGCTAGAGATATAAGTGGAAAGACCGAGGCTCCCTAGGAGGCCGAGGGCCCAAGGGAACTGCGGTAGGACAAAGGATGACACCACATCGAGTGGTGGCGCAGAAAGGGAAACATAAGTAAACAAGGGAAAATAGAAGTAATCCTCACTGGTACTGAGGTAATCGGTAAGAGGATAGCTAACTCCTGGGGTTAGGAGTTTGCTAGTGGTAATCGTATGGTAAGTAAGGTTAAGTGTTGTACCAGTGGGAGAGAAAAGAAGAAAAAGGCGACGGAGACCGCTCTACCGTAACACCGCTCTACTGTAACACTCATGAGAGCTGAATGTTGGGGTCCATTGGTATGGACACTGGTTTCTGGTTGGCGAAATTGTACTTAGTAAGTATTGCCTCAATGTAAGGCTGCTGTGAGATGGAGATAGTACGAGCATCACGATCGTGCGTCAATTTCATCCTGAGGAGCCAGCTAATAGGTCCTAGGTCAGTGATCTTGAATCGCGATCCAATTTTGTCTTTAAAAGCCTTAACAAGGCTTTTTGACGATCCCGTCACTGTGCAGTCGTTGACGTGGGAGGCTAGGATTAATAAGTCACTGCCTATGCGTGCTACAAAAACCCCCCAGTCAGCCTCCGTGTGGCAGAGACTGAGGTCGCTGAGTTCACGACAAAGACACTGGTACCATTTCAGCGCATCTTGTTTCAATCCATAAAGGGCAACGTGAAGCCCAGCGACGAGGTTCCGATCGGGATTTGCAAATCCGGGCGGTAGCTCCATGTAGATGACTTCATTGTCATCAAGTTTCCTGTTGAGGAAGGCCGAGTGGAAATCGAATACGTCGATATCCCAGTCGTAGCAAGCGGCGATAGCGAGTATCAGGCATAGGGACGAGAGGCGGGCAACTGGTGCATACGTTTCGTAGTAGTCGACACTGTGCACTTGGGTGAATCCGCGCACGACGAGCCGTGCCTTGTATTTGTCGATCTCACCGGCTGAGTTTTTTTTGATTTTAAAAACCCATTTTGAATCGACAATGTTGGTGCCTTTTGGTGGTCGCTGGACAACGTCCCAGGTGTGAGCGTTGTCAAGGCTTTTCAGTTCGGCCTTGATCGCTTCGTCCCATTGTAGCCAATCTGGCTGTTTCCACACCTCATCGATCGTGCATGGCTCCAGTGCCTCGGCCCTACTAACGCCAGCGTACATTGCATAAGCCATTTCTTCGTCATCCCATTGGACAGCCACATCAGCTTCTGTGGCTGCACCCTCGCATTCGCTCTCACGACAGCCCTCAAGTGCCACTCCCTGGATACCACAAGGCAAGACTGATCCCCCATCTCATCTGTCGTGCGTGCCCACGGAATTGCGCAGCATTCAAATGTAAGGTGACTCTGTGCGTTGTCGTGTTGAGCGGCACAGTTGGTTTTGATCATTAGATGCAGGTGGCCTCGGGTCATCTGGAACTGCTGGGGATTGAGGGGGTAAAGCGGGTAAGTCGTTCTTTAGTTGGTTAGTGACTACCTCGCCACGCTGATCACCTTCAGTAGGTTTTACTTTCTCCCCCTTGATCTGCGTTCGGGTCTGCCCAGGGTTGGTGCCCTTGTGTTTGTCGAACAACATATTGCACTCAACACACACCGTCCGACGGTGTTCATCGTACACCTGATGTGCTCCGCTCTCGCTGTCGAAGCCGATCCAGCGCCCTTCCCATGCCCGCACATCAAGTTTGGGGCTGGAGTCGTCATGGACCCATACTCGCGCCCCCCATTTGTGTAAGCGCGCTAACGTGGGCTTCTTGCCTGTCAGCAGCTCGTACAGCGTCTTGCTGTCAAGTACGTGGGACGCCATGCAGTTCTTTACCCAAATGACATGGGCTAACACTTCCCCCCACAGATTTTTCGGTAGTCTGCTGGTGTGCAGGACTGTATGTGCTCGTTCGAGGAGCATTCGATTCAGCCGCTCAGCAACGCTGTTGTGCTGTGGTGTATCGTGTGTGGTGAGTTTTCTTTCAGTGCCTTGGGACTTCAAGTAACGGGTGAATTCGTCACTTAGATATTTGCCACCATGGTCAGATCGTAACCGTTTGATAGTGGTGCCATACTGCGTCTTCGCCCACGCCGAGTATGTCTGATAGGCATCAAAGGTATCCGATTTTGCTGATAAGAGATATAGGTGGGTGTATC
This sequence comes from Rugiboletus extremiorientalis, assembly GCA_038093855.1. Lineage (NCBI taxonomy): Eukaryota > Fungi > Basidiomycota > Agaricomycetes > Boletales > Boletaceae > Rugiboletus > Rugiboletus extremiorientalis. The sequence continues at coordinate 815 of JBBPSY010000743.1, read as the reverse complement.
GGGTGTGATCATCTGTAAACGAGGTGTAGAACTTCTTGTGGCCAGGTGTCTGCACATCGGAAGGTCCCCAGACGTCCGTATGGATCTCATCACCGAAGTTCATGCATCATTTTGGCTCGCGTACATTGCCAATAGGTTTGCGTACCGCTTTTCTGTATTCACAGGATTCACACTGACCCATTGTTGTGTGCATAGGATCTAGTTTAATTCCTTCGACCATCCCCTTTGCTATCATGTCTCAAATCATGGCTGGTGCGATATGTGATAGGCGGGCATGCAATTCTGACATGGAAAGTGCTTCTGTTGTGGTTGCAGCGCCTGCATACGGTTGTTTCACGGTGCGTTTAACACGATATAGTCTGCAGCTAACTGGTATTTCACCAACTAGTTTCTTATGGGGGTCAAAGATGTGACAGACAGAGTCCCGGAAAAGCGCAGCATAGCCTGCCGCAGCTAGCTTGCTGATTGAGATAAGTGTTATGCCCATGGACGGGGCGTACAGCACATTCTTCAAGAGAACTCGTTTCTTGGTCATGCTGTTTGGTATCTCGACATACAAGTGTCCTCGTCCGATCGCGTCAAAGGTGTGCTTATCAGCTGCTGTTATGGGTTTGGGGGTAATTGTGGTAAAGTTTAGAAAGTGCTCGCGATAGGGTGAGAGGTGTTGTGATGCGCCGCTATCATATAGCTCAATGGTGGATGTTGGCGCATCTGAGTGGGTGAGGGTAGCATATGACAGGGTTGAAGTTGCCTCCTCATCCTTGGGGTCTTCTGCTAACCAAACGGCATCCGGCTCATTTTCATTGGTTGCGAAG
>JBBPSY010000739.1:0-10052 GCA_038093855.1 Rugiboletus extremiorientalis | reverse complement strand
GTTGTGTACCAATGGTTCTGATACGTTGCATGTAGGTGCTGACATTTGTTGATCGTTTTCCTTCTTTGAAAATTTGATCAATGATTTCTCTTCTGGCATTTCTTTCTAGAAGTCCTATGGCGTGAGATGGATCAATCTGAGCTTGCAGATAGAGCGTTTGCCATTGGATAAGCCAGTCGTCTGTTTTCATAGCATTTTGGTAGAGTTTGGAAATTTGGTTCCGAGCCCAATCAACTCTATTGGTGGGGCGGAATAATCCCTCAACTTCTCTAACCATTTCTGCCCATTCGTAGTTTCTTCCACGTATAAGTCTTACTTGAGCGAATTTGCCTGCTTTAGGCCCCTTGAAGCGTGATAATACAGCGACTACCACATTGTATGATTCTGGGAAAATGGAGCTTCGATTAATGTCTAACCAAGCTTTCATTTTCGTCCACCATTCTTCGAATTTCGCAACTGATCCATCGTATTCTCCTGGATCTGCGAATACTTCCACTCTACGACCCGTAGATGCCGTTGCTCCTGGCTGTTGAGCAGGGTCTTCCAATATTTCTTTTAAGGTTTTTACGGTGTTTTTCATTTCGTTGAGTTCGACTCTTAGTCCTTCACTGTGAACTCGTAATGCGTAGCATTCTCCTTTTGCGACGGCGAATTCATCTTTCAGAGCTTTCTTTACTTCTGGTGACAAATCATCTTCAGAAATCGCATCTATGATTTGGTTGAAAGTTTGTGCCATCTTATTCTTCTAGAGCTTCAATGACTGCTCCAAAAGTTCCGTCAAGTTGATTTACAAATCCCTGGATTGTTCCAGCAGACGTGTGAAGATCCGTGACCAGACGGGGTATTACGTTTACAAAGCCGCGGAGATGATTTGCAAATGGAATGCGGCGAGCTTCTGGATGTGGGAAATAGTTTTCTTCTGTTTCTTCGTACGTATCAATGTAGTGACGAAGACGGTTATGCCTTTTTTGGGTAGGGATGGAATGTGCGAGTTCTAGAAGTCGATCTATTACTTCTTGTTCTCTCAATTCCAATTCTTCTTCTGATGTAGTGGCAAAAGGTAATTGCCTCCAAAGGTCAAGTGCTTCTTCAGTCCAATACATTGGGTCTGTTTGTCCCCAAGTTTGGAAGTATTGTGTGGTGGCGGGGGTAGACGTCTCTAACTGTGGGAGACTGTCCTCTGATACTTCTGGGGTGTTTTCCCAGGCTCCTTCTTCAGTGGTCCAGGGGTGCCAGGCGTTTATGTCCTGGTGCCAACTTCCTGAGTGATTTTCTTCGACTTCAGATCCTAGAGTACGTCCTTGGTAATACTCTTCTCTTTCAGCAGTATTTTATCTTTGGACTCTAAGGATCTCTTCTCCGTCCGATGGTTCGGTAGAGGTAGATGATGATGGTGGTGGTGGTGTGTAGAGTCGGTGGTAACCAACTACAACTTCCTTGGGTTGTGCGACAGATACTTGGTCGCCTTGTTTCTTTCTACGCTCAATTTTTCCTTGAACTTGAATGCTCCAAACTTTTCCTACGGCTACTGTGAAATCAATGTCCCAATTTGATACCCAGACTATCTTTGTGATTATGAGTACAACAAGAAGTTGGATCGAGTAATAGAACATGAAGCGATGGGAAAAGTTCTGTAAAAGAAAACTAAAAACCGGCAAGCTTTTTGTAATCCCGGCGCTGTTGTGCCCGGAGATTTATTCTCGTGACTCTTTGGTTCCTCTGAATGATGGGAACCAGGAATGGTACTCTTCTTCTCTTAACCGGCCTCTCTTCCGGTTCTTCTGCTGCTTCTCTTTTTACTAACCAGCCTTCCGGGGCTGGGGGAGGTCCGACTGGTAGGGGTGGTGGGGAGATCACTGGCTGATCCCAATCAAATGCCCCTTCTCTGGGCAAGTTCTCTTTCTTTACTTCTAGCCTCCAAGTGGTCATGTAATCATCGATAAGCCTCCTCTGATAGCGGAGGTCTTCTTGGTCCAACGACCGCTGACTGATATGCGGTGCGTCGTTGGGATCGTAGGAGGGGGAGGCGCTGGTCGGTGAGGACGAGCAAGTCTCTGACTTGACTGGAGCCCAAGGTAGTGGGTCTCCAAAGATCACGTGGAGGGCGAGGTGATGATTGGGGTTGCGACTCGCAAGGTCTTCTGCGGTCAGCTCTATCCCCAAGTCGTGCAAAAACTGAGAGGCAGGACTTCTTGACCTGCTCGAGCAATCGGACGGCGGGTAGACTAAATCTGGTAACCCTATACTCAATGACCCTCTCTCTAGGGTTGGCTCCTCCGCTTCTCTCTTCACGAGTGTACCAAGACTCGGAGACCCGGCGGCGATGACCTGAGTTCGATAGGTGTTGCTGGACACTAGCGCCTTGTTGAGCCCAGCTAGAGGAATAAAAACCTCTACTCACTGTCCGCGTTAACAGTGGTTGAGGAGGTAATGGATCGTCGAAGTTTTCGATAAACCGAGATGTGGTTTGTTCGTCCTAGTGGTCTAGATGAACAAGGTAGGTTTTAGGAGTCTAGTTCTAATGAAACAACCTCTCACAGTGCGGAGCTGCTAGGTTGTTCACTTAGACACTAGGAGTGTTGTACTCTGTAGGAGGGAATTCTCCAAGAGAACTAGACTGGGGAGTCCAGTCGCTCCTGGGGGTTTATATACTCTTTCTACGTTTGTACATGTTGTGGCTAGATCTAGAGATACACTACTATACAAAGTAACCCTTAGCCCTGGGCATAGGGTATGAGTCATCCGCAGTCAATGTGCAGTCAAGCTGAGTCATAGATAAGACGGAGATTAAGTAGGCTGTGCGATAAGAGTCATTATGAGTCATGAGGAATCAGAATGAGTCAAAGCGGTAATTAAAGAAGTATAGCCATGAAATGGAAGCGATGCACAGCCGAGCACAGCGCGGAGATTAAATAGAAGTAGAAGCTGTGTGTAGGCGTTACTATGGTGCATCGGGGTTTGAATCCATAAAAACGTAAACAAGTACAAACAAAGCGAGAGAAACGACTAAGTCCTTTGACTTGTTGTGTGTCTTGAGCGCTTGTAGACTTATGTAGGCTTTTGTACGCGTTATCTGGTGTTTCAAATGAAGCGTTTGTTACATCCCCCAAGGAAGTGACATTCTGAACACTGCTTCTTGGGCTTCTTGCATTCTTTGGCCATATGAGGGCCTTGGCAATTGAAGCACTTAAGGGGTTTACGTACCGCGTCAACGTTCATAGCGTCGTCACGGGGTGCGGAGGGTCCTTGTCTGGAAGATCCAGTCCAGATTCGTCTATCAGAATTTCGTAATTGAAATGCCTCCAGGGCATTTCCGGTGGTGGTAATCGTGTCCATATAGTCCACGACTGTGTTCTGCCTGTCTCCTTGTTGGAAGATCAATTTGATAATGTCTTCCTGCGTGTTCTTTTCTAGTAGATGGGTGCCCATGAAGTCGTTGCACCCGCTTCGGTCGTATATTGTTTTCCACCGGGCTAGGAACTCAGCTGTTCATTCCCGGGGGCCTTGTTTACATTTGAGGAGTTGGTTCAAGTAGATGTCTTGTTGATTTCCTGGCTTGAACCTTTCCAGGAGAAGTGCGCTAAGGGCTGCGCGATCGGGCCACATACCCATGGGACTGCTGAGATATCTTTGGAGTTTTGTGCGTGCCCAGACGCCTGCTCCATTACGGTCCGACCCGTCACACATCCCTATTCTTGTAAGTACGGCCAGGCACAAGGAACAATCGTCTATAAATGTCTCGGGATTACAATCTATGTAAATTTGCATGTTCATCCACCAGTGGTCGAACCGTGCAAAGTTCCCGTCATAAAGTCCCGGGTCTGCAATTGCCTCTACCCTTTTGGTAACCTTAATTTCAGCCCGCGGGCCCATTGCCAATTCTTCTGCAGCCTCTGCACGTGCAGTGGTAAGGGTGAGTTGGTTCTGCATTGTCAGCAGGGTGTTCTGGAGCTGCGTAACAAGCGCAGTAAGGTTTGTTATGGCAGCAGCCTGCTGCGCAGCGTCTTGCTCGACGTTCATTTTTGGTCAAGCGTCTCTCTGATTTAGGTGGGGGGGATGGGAATTCCTTTTCGACTCGAGCTAAGTGGATTGCTGCGAGGCGGCGTCTTTCCTTGTCTCGTGATTCAAGAGTGCTTTTCTTCTTCTTAGGTAAATGTGACTCATCAATGTCAGAGTCATAGTCGGGGAGTTCATCTCTCTTCCTTTTAGAGGACTGGATATAGGTTGCTTCGGATTCATAGAGATGCGGTGGTAAAGCTCCTTCTTTAACGTAACTGGCTTTCTTATTTTCTAACCAGTTTAATAGAGCGTTTCGTTGTTCCTTGGTTTTGTATCGTAAGGCGATTCCGTCATAATAGGAATCGAGGGATGGGTCGTCTTCTGCGTCTTCGCGTTTACAGGCGTAGCGAACGTCGCAGGTGTATTTCCCGACTGGGAAGTCTGGGAAGCCTTTAAAGTGCGTGGGGATGTTGAACATCCTATGAATGAAAAAGAAGAATAATCGAAATGAGGGCTAATTCCTCTCCAATTTTGATGAACTTGCAGCCAATAGCCTACTGCACAGTTCTTCTGAGAAAAGGGTAGCTACTTGTACTGTGATTCGACGGATCGGTGGGCACAAGACCGCTCTTTCACCGATTCGTGGAATATGTAATCGTAAACAAATGAGCCTCATGAGGACTCGGACGTATCCGTTCGAAGAAGAAAGTATGTAGGCGGGGCGGTTTTTAAATGCTTGAATCCCTCTCGAGGGAACCCACTACTCCGGCTTAAAGCCTGCAAGTCTCTCTTCTCCCGTCTTGGGAGCGCTTTACGTAAAAGGGAAGGGGCTCAAAGAGCAAAAGAAGTATAAGGTTGAAATCCTGTTGCACAAAGGCGACCTCGGGTCCGGTATGTTCCACTTGCCCCTGTGGATCGGGGTTGTCCGAAGACGGTGTCGAAGAGACGACGGAAGGTGGTGTAGGGTAGGTAAAAGTAGTCAAGTTCTAATGTTGCAACCCAGGAATAAACCTAGGCTACACCACTATAACTCAATAGGAGGGACAGTATAATTGCTGGGGAATCCAACAGAGAACTTGACTGGAGTTCTCGGTTGGTATGGCATTGCTTAAATACCACTCTACTGTTTGTTCGCTACAAACAACGGAGATTAAATACATGAGGTAACTACGTCACAGACGGAGATTAAAAAGGTGAGGTGAGACACATGTAAAATGGAAGCATAGCGGTAATTAAAATAAGAAGAGAAGCATACGTGATACATGTGTCGAACGGAGATTAAAAGAAGAATGATGAAACATGGAAGCGAATCACAAACGGCGATCTCACATAATAATGTAAACATAGCCAAACAACCGGTACATTGGTACGGTCGGAGTTTGGATCGGAGTTCCATAAAAAGATAAACAAGTACAAACAAAATGAAAAAGAAACAGAGTATGTAGAACTCCTGTACAACGTCCTAGGGTTAGGGTCCGAGCGTATACTACCACTCAAGCATAGTGTAGATTAGCAAAGACTTGTGCATGTAATAAGGTTATGCGTGTAGGCACACGACGAATCGCAACACCAACAATCACCCTTCTTCCTCCTTATGGGCTACCAGCCTCGCTCCTATCCAAAGATCAGACCCACATTCATGCCCACATTGGCTGACCGCCTCTCCCTCCTTATCACCACAAGAGACGAGGCAAAAGCCACTCTGGAAAACTCCCAGCAAATCATGGCATCCTGATCACATTGAAGGTTTGAACTCTGGAAGAAGGGTGACCGTGTTTGGCTGGAAGCCACCAATCTCCCCTTATCATCCAACCGGAAACTCTCCCCAAAATGACATGGCCCCTTTACCATCACAAAGGTCATCTCCACTCTTGCCTATGAATTAGAACTTCCCCATTCGTGACAAATACATCCAGTGTTCCATGTGTCCCTTCTAACCCCTTTTGTTGAAACTGATGAATACAGCCCCAACTTCTCCTGACCACCACCAGATCTAGCACAGTTGGAAGAACATTATGAATTAAGCCATATCATCGGCCACAAAGGGAAAGGGAAGGCACGGTGATACCTAGCTGCCTGGAAAGGATACCCTATCTCCGAGGCGACTTGGGAATCTGAACCAAACTTCGCCAATGCTGTTGTGATTTGACATCGTAACACTTAGTAATCAAGGACATATCACAAAAGATAGTTGCATGCGAGAAGTATTGCCTGACGATTATCAGTATGCATACGGACTATGACAGTAGCCAATAGTACTTTACGACATATTCACGAGGTATTCCCCTAGAGACAGCATGTGACCATGGGAATCCTCATATTACATAATATATAAGTACCATTTACCTTGTAGCATAGCATACAATGGCCAACGAGGCCCATGTGGACATTACATGTAGCCTTACATATATATTACGATACATGGACATTAAGAGATCTAGATCTAAGATGAGATGGTATCTTGATAGATCCACATCTGTAGATCAGATCCAATATTATGATATAGGAGGTGGAGATGCCACTGATGCTCCCATGGGTGACATTCCCAAGGGATGGCATTCTCACACCATGGACATTAAAGCCTCATGGTGTATGCACCATAGATAGTTATCTATGACGTCATGCCCTAGGACCACATAGGTCACTGGGCATTCCCTTATGTAGTATAGTTTACTTATGTAAGCCCAAGGGCTCTGTAGTATAAGTAATAGAGCCAAGACGGCCTAAGCTCTCCAGCTTAGTCCTCTTGTACTCTCCCCTGAGTACAATTGTAGCATTAAGCCACTCCAATCCTTTATCTATTCTTTATCCTGGCGACATCTTTTTGATGTTGCTCATTCTGTCACTAGGTTCTATCCCTAGTACGATTGGGTCACAACAAACACCAAGGAGATCCTCCAGAAGTATAAAGACCTGAAGGGTCTTTAGGACTCTGCCATGTCCCAACCCTCCTACTGCCACCAGATAGCAGCAGCGCTCAGAACCAATGCCTTCACCCTTGTCTACCTTCGCCATACCTTCATCACCATCAAAGACATTGAAGTCGTCCACCCTCACGTCCTGACCAACCAGAATAAGTTGTTAAAAGAAATCTCCTGTGCCATCACCCACTGCACCACACATAGCTGCTTTTGCAGAGACCAGTACTGTCCTATCCATACTCCATATTAAGTCAATGGCTAATGACCTCCCCAACCTTGATGGACCCACCGAGCCCCCAGTCCACGTCCACCACCTCTCCTCTCATCTCTGACAAGTTGTCTTCTCTGTCACAATCCAAACCTGCTCCCTCGACCAGCATGTACGCCACCACTGGGCACTCTCCACCAGTGTCGTCCTCCTTGGAATCCTCTTCTCAAACAACGACACTAGATATGGGAGTGGTCCCCAAGACTCCAGCCTCGCAGAGGTTCTCTTGGCAATCAGAAATGGAGTTTTGGACCTCCTCTACTCAGCAGAGTTTGCCACCCTCATCAACAACATTCCCCTGGCTGATATGGCCTTTATCACCTGTCCCATACTCATGGCCACCACCCCCACTGAGCATCACCAATACCTCTCCCCCTCCCTCGTCTTTCCTTGTCCCAGAGTCTATCAGGGAGGACAGGCCATGGGACAAGATGACTGCCAATCCACTCCTTCTCCTTATCCCGTACCACCCCCCATCTCCTTCTGGGACCAAGTCGGACCTTCTCCAGAGTCCCAAGAAGAAGAAGCTGTTACGATGCACACAGTATCTCAGTGGCAAGCCAAAGAGATAGCTGTCCTCGGGACTTCACTGGGCAATGTAGATGTGGAGTCTATGGTCCTAAGTCCAGAACTCAGCAAGCAGGTCTTAGGGCGACCTTTAGACCACTGAGAGCGAAGCAAAGTCTTGAGTTGTTGAAGACTGAGGGAGCTCTCTAGATGCCAGTAGATATGCATGGATTGCATAGAACTAGCTGGGGTCTCCAGCCAGTTCCACCAGGGTTTATATAGTGTACATGAGTGGCTGTACGCTAGCACGGACCAAGAGCATGTATCTGCTGGAAGAGGAAAGGGCCTGACATATCCCAAAGGGATGCGTCAGGAAAGGAAAGGGGGCACTTCCACAAAGGCGTGGTTGAGTGCGAAGAGATAAAAGAGGCATGCAAGCATGCTGGAAGAAGGTGGTGCGAGGCAGCAATGAGGCTGTCATGCGCAAGTGATATAAATGGAAGTCCAAGGTTCCCATGGAGGCCATGGGGCTGCGGGAACCAAGGAAGGACAAAGGGCGACACTGCATCGAGCAGTGGTGCAGAAAGGGAAACATACAATATGTAAGCAAAGGCAAATAAAGGAAAAGCCTCACTGGTACTGAGGTAAGTGATAAGGGGTTGGCTAACCCTGTGGTTAGGGGTTCACCTAAGGTAATTGTAGTGTAAGTATGGTTAGGTATTGTACCAGTGAGCGAGGAGAGAGGAAAAAGGACTGGGGGACTGCTCTACCATAACAGAAGCGACAACACAGCTGGCCACCCCTTTCCCCACCCTCACCGACACCATCAAGAGGACCATTGCTCCTGACAAGCCTCAAGCCATTTCTCCTGCCTCATCCACAGGAGCAACTGTTGAGTTCGATGCAGGGGACACAAATGAACCTACCACGACGGAAAGGTTCAACTCCTTCATCAGTGGTATGCTTGACAACCTTGCGAGGGACCTCAACAACCTCTGGGTTGCTATGCCATCCCCACCACTGCCTTATCCTGACTGCCTAGTGCAACCCTCATCAGGTCCCATATGCTCCCCATGATTTGCCCATCCTGAGCAGTGCCCTGAACCCTCCTCTCTCCATTGTCTCCACTGCGTTGGCGTCATCACTTCTCTCCACCAACTTCATGAGGGACATGCCTCGCCCCACTTCCATTCCCATTGCAGCCCTGTCGCCACTACCCCTTCCTCCCCTCCTGGAATCCACATGGCCCCCATGGACCGACGAGGAAATCACTGCTGTTTTAGATGTCATGAACATGGACATGTGCGCTGTGACTGCCCCCTTGGAGACAGCGATGACCCCAATGACATGCTTCCCATCCCACCTCACCTCACCTATCAGCAAAGCAACCCCCACTACACCACCACCTCTCCCATCCCTTCCAATCTATCCTGGGGAGGAGAGGACTATGAGGTCAACAAGGGGGACTTGTCTGGCCCTGACAGGGACTAGTGATGATGGACTACTGGAGTCATCCACCTTAGGAGAGGGTAATGTTATGGTAGAGCAGTCTCTGTCCCCTTTTTCTTCATTCCTCGCTCACTGGTACTGTTATGTGTGGGTCTAACTGTGGGTCGTCGAGCTAGGTAACACTCGAGATGAGCAGTTGGCTTTACGTAGAACAGCTGCAAGGGAATAAGGGGATGAGGGATCAAGGTGGCGAATGGCGGAGAAGACCCGCAGCAAGCGTGTCAGAGGTAAACCTGCTTGTGCGGAATTGAGAGACGTGGGCGATGGGCAAGGGAACTAGTTACCCCTTGGAAGTCCCAAAGGTTTACGGTTCTAGGATGAGGAGCAAAGCAAGGAATGATGCTTTGCAAGCTTACTGACAACACACAGTAAACCGAGACTGCATAGAATAAGCTAGGGAATACAGCAGGGTTCCTAGCTATTTATCTAGTAATACAACCCTGAGCCCTGGGTTGGGGAATGGACGAAAGGGGAGGTCACAAGGGGTTACAAGGAAGCTCACCATAAGGGAGAGCTGCGGAGTCCGCAGGTTTCCAAGAAAGGAAGGAGGAAATCTGCAGGTTTCCAGGAAAGGGAAAAGGGAATCTACAAGTGCGGAATTCTGTGGAATAGATCTGCAGATCAGATAAAGATATCCACAGATTAGGTAAGGAAATCCGCAGGTGATCAAGAAGGGAAAGAAGGAGGTCTGGAGTGATCTAGGGGAGCTCTGTTGCGATTTGTCATGCGCCTACATGCATAACTTTATTCTATGCACTAAGTCCTTCGCTCTCTACACTATGCATGAGTGGTAGCATATGCTCGGACCCTAACCCTAGGACGTTGTACAGGAGTTCTACATACTCCGT
>JBBPSY010000737.1:0-10067 GCA_038093855.1 Rugiboletus extremiorientalis | reverse complement strand
TGGTCTAGCTCCTCGGCCGAGGTGAGCACGGCGAGGTCGAGATCCTCTGCCCTGGGACGCTTCGCCAAACGCGCCTGCTCCTCTGCCAGGATGCGTTCCTCCTCTTCTATCTTCTGCTGCTCCTCAGCTTCAATTAAGCGTTTCCGCTTCCTTGCGGGGGTTTCGTTAGGGTCGACCACCCCTTCGAGCTTCCGTAGGCGTGCACTCTGCCGACGCGGCGGTTCCGGAGCCAATTCGCGCTTAACCCTCTTGGCAGCTGGGACTGGCTTTGCTTTCGGTTTCGGGGCGGGTTTTTGCTTCACAGACACGCCGAGAGTCGCGGCGGCATCCTTGAGCTCGAGTTGTTCTAGAAGTGCACGATTGCGTGCAATATTTGCCTCACGCTCTTGTTCACTGCGTCGAGCTGTGTTAGACATACTGGAATTCCTATGCTACATGCTCTCGAGCCAATCACTTACTAGGCCGATGTTTCTGCCATCCGTCGCTGGCTGTAGAAGGCTCGGAGTAGAATGAAACACGTCGCGTTATGTCACGGTCACGCGCGTCGAGCAGGATTTCAGTCGTCGTACTACCAGAGTCTGACGGTGCTGGTGACACCAGAACCCCTAGGCTACAGTATGCTTTCCGCGTATGTGACTGGGAACTCGACGCCCGGCCTTCAGTAAGGTTCTTCAGAACGGGATTAGGTGACACGGTGGAGCTGAGTCTCAGCTGGCACACCTGGGCAGTACTTCCGAGCGCCAACCTTTACGTAACCTATCATCCCTTCCACTGCGTGACTATGGATTCTCATCGGGGTTCGAATAGCCTTGCTTTCCCGCACGATCTTGACGATTTCGCCTTTGAACGCGTGCTGAACGAAAGTAGCCTTCTGGTTCTCTAGACCATAAACCAACCCTCACCCATGATACTTTACCAGATCCGAATTTTCACTTTTTGATCGCGCTTGGGACATTTCCCGCTCCACGGAACGCTACCACTGGCACCCAATCTTTCGACAGAGACTCGGGCACTACAGGTATTCAGGATAGTAGCTCCAGCGAGTCCGCCGATGTTGTTCGCCTTCCTGCCATCCTACGCTTCGAGCGGACTGCGTTCTCGTCCACATTCACTAATCATTTGTCCACGGGTATCGTCACGTCTACAAAGCATATAGGAGATACAGACATCGTGCGTCAATCCCACCGATTTGACACAAGTTGAGTATCTGGATATTTTACGCAGTATTCATGGTGGTATGCATGGCTGGCTCGCAAGGACGACATTCCAGACGCGAAGATCACGGTCATATTCCCCGCGACGGAAGTGCATATTCGAAAGGTACTTGTGTAATATCGTCTTTCCCCGCCAGTCATTCAAATATCATGATCGTGTCCGATGCTCACTGACAGAGACTCTAGTATACAAAACAAGAACATATCATGGTGACAGAAACCCCTGATCTATACCACGAAATAGTGAAGCCTTATATGGACGCGTTTCCCGCGTCACGTACGAAATGGTACGTCCCAGCAGGAACGCGAATCGACTAACAAAAACGATGTTGATGGTGCGATGAACCCATCCCAGGGTTAGAGATATATTAGAGGGCAAGTCCGAGGCTGACAGCGTCTTATGCCGTACCCCACGCTTCCTCATCTTCCCGGATATGAAATGGGACCCATCTGGACCGATCTCGTCGCTCTACCTACTCGCCATCGTATTTGATGCTTCCATTCGCTCTCTGCGCGATCTCAGAGGTGGACCGGACGGCCATGTTGAAATGTTAGAGGAGGTTCGGGACAGGGCGCACGGCATCGCCAAGGAACGATGGGGACTCCCCAGGGGCGCACTGCGGATGTACGTCCATTACCAACCGTCTTATTGTACGTGAATATATCTGCCTCCGCACTCACGAACGGTGTCATCGCTAATCCTCGGCGTATGGGGTAGATCATTTCCACGTGCACATCGTGCATGCGGCGCAGGATGGGATGATGGGTATGACCATCGGGCAGGCTCACTTGTTAGAGGACATCATCTCGATGGTACGTTGGTATCTTTTGGGGGGATGTCATACCTCTGCTTTTCTCTCAAAAACCCATCCATGACACCAAACAGCTCAAGCACTCCCCGAATATCCTGTCTGAGCTCACGTTCACGTATGGGCTTGGCTCACAGCATGGACTCTATGATGCAATGGTCGCTGCGCAAGTGGGCGCAGAGCAGTCTGTGAACTCGGCCGTGCGTGCAGAGCAGGTCTTGAGCGTCTAGCCTATCAGGCATGTCCTTTTTTTTCGAGAATTCGCCCACAACCCTGGTTTGGTATGCAGAAAGGGGTATGACAGCTCACATGCACTTCGGCATGCGGGTAATAGCTGAGATTAGCCATGATACATGATGCATAATGCATGATGGTCGTTATATGTACAGTATAACAAAAGTAATTTTACATCGTGTGACGAGTCCCTCTGCCCAAAGTTGACATTACTCTCCGAGTTCGGTGCCGAGAGCTCAAGCGCTCAAACTTCAAGCTTCAAGATTTACCTCAGAAAGATGTGAAGGTGACAACGTGACTTGAATACAAAGCGACAAAGTACACAATTAGGATATTGGAACGTGGGTGGCTCTCTCTAATATATACAAAAGTTGATACCTTGGTGGCCACTCAACCAAAGTAATTATATGCTAGCGATGTCGGCCATTCGTTCGCGGTTAACAGCGAGTTACCTTCGTTGACACCCTGCATGTCGTGCATCACTCCTAGATATGGCCTCGGTGACTTGTCTTTGTTAGAAGAGATCCAACATACCAAACGGGAAGGCAGCCTCGATCCATGGTGTATCCACCACAAATCTAATGATTGCACTTTGGAACGCGTATATCTCCGACATCGAGGACTGGCCGCCACTGCCACTAAAATTCTGTCACGTCAAGCATTGCATCATCAGCATTCCGGTCTCGCTGCGGGATCGTTGCCCTTGGACCCTACCTGGTCGGCAAACTCGGTGATCCATATAGGTTTGTTGTATGTATCGTGCAAGGTTGTTGCGTGTTTAATGAATGCTCCAGGATCGGTACCATAGAAATGAAATGCGATAGCGTCGATCTGTCACTGCGGTGTTTGCCTGTCATTTTTCAGGGGCGGTGACCGAGAGTACGTACCGTGCAATCAGCGCACCCTTCGACAAAGGATTTCATCCAATCGAGTCCTGCCTGATCGTTTGTGCATGCCGGGGATATGAGATAGTAGCCCTGAGATTTGAGCGGGTCTATATACTGCTTCCACAACGAGATCCCGTCCTGAGGGCTCATGTTCGATTGAGATGGCTCATTTGGCCTAAGGCGATCATATCACTGGAAGTGCGACACAAAGCAGTCATGAACTTACTCGTTCATCCCAAAGACTTTTGTTGCGTAGCCTTGGACTACCAACCTCTTGAAATCGTCTACTTGATCCCAACCCCAAAGCATCGGGATCCCCTCCAATCCAAGTTCGGTCGTCGCAGACGGTAGATATGGACCCCAAGTATATAGACTAGAAATAATGTGAGCACACGTGCATACAACTAAAATGAATACTCGAACTAGCGGACTTTTGGGCGGGCGAAATTCGCAAGGTAAGAAGCGTCGCCGTTGGGCCATGCCAATCCCCATTTCTTGGACTTACTCGCGGGGGCAGAGTTTGCACTGGGCGACGCTTGCGAATGCGTCTGCGTTCTTGAACCACGTGTGTGCTCGGAAGCGTTGCAACGCTTCACGAGATAATTACGCCCGCCACGCTTGCGTTTCTCGTGCATGCCCTGTCCGTGAATAGAGGTGGTTTTGTGATCATCAAAGAACGAACTGGGATGTTTTATGTCAGCCTTGGACTCTGCAGATGTTCGACTTGGCATGGCGGACAGGCAAAGCCAGACGACGAGGGAGGCGAACGCAAGAGATCTGGTCATTTTGGCTTCTCACCGTCTGCGCAGAGATCGTCGAAGGAGACACAACCTCAAAGCTGAGCCCACGCTCTCGAGCAACACTCTGACAAAGAGTAGGATCAAAGAAGAAGTTGATGTCCGTTGGCGTCGCAACATGTTGAACGCCAATTCGAATATAGTTCAACTGATGGAATTCAGAATGCTTGGATCAGATTGTTGAGCCTTTGAACCTAGATTCGACGCAAACAAACAAGAGGGAATTGGTTGTAAGGTCTGAACTCGCTAGGCATGAGAGGTGGCTAGTGACTACGAACAGGGTGTAGGCATTCAAACGAATCGTCGCCGTGCTTGCAAGGTGCCTGTTATTATTGTGGTACTGACAACGTGCCTTGCTAGTTTTGCTGCAAATGTTACGATAGGGGGGCGTGACTCTGCGTCGAAGAATGAATATACATCCTTCGGTGCGCAGTCACGCCTCTGGATTGCCATGACCAACCGAGCAATATGGGCATTTCATGCAAACGAAGAAGGGGGACTGGGCAACGAAGTGGTTGAACTCTTGCGTAGGTAAGCTTTGTGCGCATGCCACAAGTCAAGGTGAGAGAAGTTTAGTCACTACTTCCGATTTGCAACATTTCGAGCGACATTCTGCCCGTCGACCTTTTGAATAGCATCACCAGAAGGATGGATCTGCATTATGGCGAGGGAAAGAGCGCAGGGATGATCCTAGGGCGTGAACTGATAGATATCGATAAGCGGACCGGGCTACCGCGGCGCCGCACCACGAGTGGACGGCCGCAGGTCCTTCTTTACAATGCCCTGATCCTATCCGGGTACGTCTTCGAGTGCAGCAGGATGGTCAAGCGATGGTAACTTGTACTTGGGGTCATTTGATCGGATTGCGATACTGACGGGGACGCCAGGGTTGAGTGAAAGCAGTCCTTCCTCCAGCACCGTTTGCTGAGAGCAAGCAAAACCGATCGAAATCAACGGTCGAGGTTACGTATGGTCGGTCGCTTTCTTCGTCGATGGGAAACACGTCGTGAGTGGTGGTCGGGGAGGAAAGATTCGACATTGGCGAGTGCAGGATGGTGTCGAGGTGGGAAGGGCGCGGCCATGCTCGCAGTGTCACCAGACGGAGAGTAGGTCGTGAGCGGGACGAAAGATGGCGTCGTGACGGGGTGGGACGAGGTGACCGCGTTCAACGGATACGCTGGATGTTTCTAATCGCGACCGCTTCGCTGCCTCCGTCTGGTCGTTCTCACCAACGACTACCCGGCCTCGGCTACCACTTTTTCCGCTCTCTGCACTTTACCGAACATAGAATCGGGGTAATCCTTCATCAAAGCAAAGAGAGATTGCACATTTATTGGCAGTGGTCAGCTTGTGTCTGGGGGCTGCGTTAAATTTACCAGCGCCACAGTCACCGTTGTTCCTAGCCGGGTCCGCAGGAGTCGCACTGGCCATTTAGGATACAAGCCCTGGTACCGGATCTCACCCGCGAGTAGTACGTTTTCCCATCAGTAGGTCATGTTTCCATCTTTCCATGAGATTCGGCGGCGGCAGCTTACTGCAACCCGGTGCGGTTAAACATTTCCTCTTTCGTGCAGCTACCTTCCGAGTCCCAGTGCGAGCAAATTCCTCAGCGTATCACTCTCAGTATTCATAAACATCCGTCTCTTCGATCCTGGCGGCGCAACTTCAACAAGACAGTGTCTATGGTTCTCCGAAAAAGGTTATGGATGGATGGCGGCGTGTCGATGAATTCCTGTGACTTGCAATAGACCGATCACAACATGCACCTGTGGCTGTCGTGTCACGAGCACATGGGCCAATCGATGCATCACGATTGATTTCTCTGGACGCGGTCGATATCTCGTCAACGACTTGTAATAGGGGGCCACGCGTGCGCGTGAGGAACCGTCAATGATATCCCCGCTTCAGCGCTATTAAATTCTAGGAATGTTGCCCACGACTGTGCACGAATTTTACTCATCTCCCACCAGGTGGTCGAGGTTCTCTCCAATACCTCACCTGAATGATATTTGACAAAAATGTATTGGATGTCGTTTGGAACATCTTTCAGCAGCAAGAGTCAACCAATCAGGCAGTGGTGCCACCGTGGCGTGAACCTGGTCCATGTTCCTGCCCTGTCCGGAAGCTTTTTATACGCTTGCACAGATATGAAGGCTGAACTGGTCACCTTTCGGTCTCCAACGCCATGTCTACGCACAAAAGCTCGTCTCCAGAATTGATCGAGGTCGTCGATGAAAAGCGATCTGAGAGCTTGGCCGATCTTCAGCTGGAAAGCACTCAGTACAAGTTCGCATTGCGTGGTAACAGACTCGTTGGCTCGGTCATTTTTGTGGCCGGAACAGCCTGGACATTGTTCGGGTGAGTTGACACTGTCAAGACATTTCTTTGACGAGGTCTAGAAGGTTGAGAGATACAGGTTTGACCAGGGAGTCATGTCTGCTCTGCTCACAGCCAACCAGGTAGGTCCCATCGATGCCAAAGATCCCGATAACGAATCGTGTTCTAGTTTGAAAAAGTGTTCCCCCAAGTCGTCGTGAAGGCGAATAGCTCCAATGCGGCCGCTCTCCAAAGTTTTGTAGTCGCCGTCTATGCAAGTGGACTAAACTCACCTATTTCAAGCAAAGCATGTTCATTGTTGATATTACAGGAAGTCGGCTGTCTGCTCGGGGCAATCTCTGCATTCTGGGTTGGCGATCGGCTTGGTCGACGTCGCACGATCATGCTCGCTGCAACGATCATGATTGTTGGGGCAATCCTCCAAGCCACATCGTATAGCTACGCTCAGCTCGTGGTAGCCAGAATAGTGACCGGTGTGGGAAATGGTTTGAACGTAAGCAAGAGACCCAATTTTACTGATTTTACGATTTCTGACTCCAAGAAAACCAACCCTTTGAAGTCGTCGACCGTCCCAAGTTACCAGGCGGAATGTTCTCCAGCGAAGAACAGAGGGGCATTGGTGGTCATAGAAGGATGCATGAATACGTTTGGTGTCACAATTTCGTAAGCATGATCTATTTATTTGATCTCAATGTTGCTGATGGTCGAGCCTCTAAATGAGATATGTGAGCTCTATATTTATGTCTTCATGAAACTGCCTGATCTTTCATCCAATTAGTGGCTGGACTTTGGGTTGTAAGTACCTCACGTTTCTTGTATAATTAACCTGTTCATACTGACGCGACGTATAGTTACTGGCTATCTTGGACATCCGCTCAGTGGAGAGTGCCCATTGCTTTCCAGATCATATTTGAATTAACGCTAGTCATCTCGATCAGCTTCGTATGCATCCTATTTTCTCTCTCTTGGGACAATTTTCAGCTCACGCTGTTCACAGCTGCCCGAGTCACCCCGTTGGTCAGCCTGCGAAGCCCAATACACACCGAATCTGGTTTGCTCACATGTTAGGCAGGCTCATTAAGAAGGGCCGCAAGGCGGAGGCTCTCGCCGTCATTTCCGCGATCGACGACAAACCCGTCACCGACTTTGCAGTCCAACGCACGTTCAGCGGCATGTGCGAAGTAGCAGAAATGGAAAGTGCTGGCCCGAACAAGAATAATGATAACAAAAAAGGCACATTCAAGCAACTATTTACCGGCGGCCCTAGTCAGAATTTTCGGAGAACGGCCATCGCAGTGGTGTGTCAGTGCTGTCAACAGATCACGGGTGCGAACTTGATTACTTAGTGCGTTTCTTTCTCTCTCCCGTGGTTCTTATGCTCTATCATATTTGACGATTAACCCGGCATTCTCGCATTCAGCTATGCGGTAAGGATTAAAATACCATGACCAATGAGTCGTTTTCTAACTTTTCTGCAAGACCCTCCTTTTTGAGCGTCTCGGTATCTCGAGTGTCCACTCCCGTATCATCGCTGCATGCAACGGGACTGAATATTTCTTCGCCTCCTTCATTGCCGTCGCCCTCGTCGACCGCGTCGGTCGACGGAAACTCATGCTCACCGGCACAATCGGTCAAGGCATCACGATGATTTTGTTGGCAATTCTGGGAAGTATCAATAATAGTAAGACTCAAATAGCCAGCGCGGTGTTGTTATTCGTGTTCAATACGTTCCACGCGATCGGCTGGCTGGCTGTTGCATGGCTTTATGTACGTTCTTGTCACCCTTCCCTGTTTAATCTGGATCGCCCGCAGTCCTTATCACGGTTATTTTGGTTCTGTTCTCACTGATGATCGGACAGTGCGCTGAGGTGGTCGGGCTACGCATCAGAGCACCGGCAAATGCACTGAGCACCGGTCCGTCCGTCTAACTCCCATCCCTACGTCTTTTGTCCCTGACCGTCGGACTCCTTCTGACCAGCATCCAATTGGACGTTCAACTTTGTCGTCGTGATGATCACCAGTCCAGCGTTTGCTGAGATTTCATGGGGGACCTACGTGGGTGAGTATCTTTAGGGCGGAGACGTGGAAAGAGGTGCTGCGATTCCGATCCCAGCCTCGTCTCGTCTTCGCCTTTGTCTGGATTCGAGATCTGGTTCATGACCATGCTGACAATGACAAGTGTTTGCGGTACTGAACGCGGCTACTATACCGATCATTTATTTCTTCATGCCTGAGACGGCCGGGCGATCGCTCGAGGGTAAGTTGCCTCACTCCGCTCTCTTCACCCTGACCGTCTTTTGATGTGTTGCTACTCTTTTTTTTTTTTCCTCTGACAGATATGGACGTCATCTTTGCGATCGCGTACCAGGAGGGTAAGAGTCCCGTCGAAGTCTCACTTCGCAAAGATCTCCCAGTAGCTGGTTCTCCCGAGGCGGATCTCATATTAGGGCTCAAGGTCCCCAAGGATCTTGGCAAGGAAGAGACGGGAGGGAAGTAGGAGAGGCGAATCCCATGTGCCACACCTAGGCCCTCGCATGAGGTGACCATGTGTGGTATGGCATGGTGCGAGGGAGAACGTCGACGTCACGATGGTGTATGGGATTATTGCGCAGACGTGTTTCGTGGAATCTCGATGGACTAAATTAAAATTAGGTGTGAGGATGTAAGTTATTTCAGGTGTAAGACAATAGTTGAGGAAAGAAGCGTCGCGACGCGGTGCATGGAACAATGTCGGGAGAATTATCAGGAAGCTTGGGGCGTGTGGGGGGCAGTCTCCACGATGTACCCATAGTAGTCGCATCTCGTTCCGAGTGATCATACTTGCTGCGAATATAATGGGTCACGTAAATGCGTCGTTCCTGAATCTTGGACGTGCAATGTTTACACGTCGACCAGTCCTTTCTTGTACGCAGACTCGAATAAACCACGAATTATATATGTTCACGGCGATGTGCAGACGATTACAATTATAATCTCTAGTAGTGACGATAGCTCATAATCGGTGGGTGGATGTGAATCGCATCGATCACTAAATCGTCCACAGGCTCCTGCTCTATATACAGTCGTCGAACTCACAACTCACACGCGTCCCTTCCACGCCCGCCAGAGATACACCGACGCACCGAACGCCAGCGCAGCACTCAACGCACTCACCTCGAATGTCAGTGTCCAACATGCCGGTCCACGACATACCCCATCCTGATCGGATTCGAAATCGGAGTCGTTGGCGGCGGCAATGAAGGCGTAAAGGTACGAGAAGGCGGGTGTCCCGAGGAAGGGGGCATAGGTGATGATGCCGTAATTGCGGCCCAGATTAGAGAGGCCCCAAATAGAGGAAACGAGAGAAGGGCTGCGGAATGTGTTAGCATAGTTTGTCAGTTGTGGATGACTCTGACAAGCAAAAAAACGGGTGGACGTACAGGATAGTGAATGCGCATCCATAAGCGAGCCCCGCACCAATGCTGATACGGGGTATCATGCCATGGTCAGATCCAGTTGGTGGATGAACGGAGAGGATGGAATGACGTACCTGAGTGCCCATACGCCTGCCTGTTCCCTGATCCCGATAACCATCCAGGCATACGTGCAAACAAGCAAAGCCGTGGAGAATGTCAGGAATGCAATTCTACTTATACGATGCTTTTCGAGGGAGCCGCGGTTAACATCTACCGAACGGGAAGGCAGGGGCGAAACAATGTCCGCGAGAAGGCCAACAAAAAGCCGAGAGAGCGTGTTCGCGATTGAAAGCATGCGCACTTGGGTCGCAGTCATGAGAACATTGGAAGGTGT
>JBBPSY010000735.1:0-10068 GCA_038093855.1 Rugiboletus extremiorientalis | reverse complement strand
TAGTAACTTCCAGCAAAACAAACTCCGAAAAGTGAAGCAGTAGGGTTGCCAGAGAGATGCCAGTGTTGAGCGCAAAATGAACAGGGAGTTGCAAATTTTCCCATCTGCATGTGAATGGGAGCATCACGTTGTGTCACATTGGTAAATCAGTCTTCGACATGCTGAAGCCGTGCTGAACAACTTCCATGGGACATTGTAAGAACAAAGGTCCATATGCAGCTGACATTGCCAAATTGCCATAGTGCTGAACTTAACTCTGCCAGATCTGCTTCATCAATGTCATGCTTTGAGCATGATGGACTTGAGAAGCTCCCAGTCCATCACAATGGTTACAGCTGCCTCAAAACCATGATGAACAGGTGAGAAATTGTTGCGACCCAATCATACTAGGGATAGAACCTAGTGACAGATAGGCAACACCACGAAGACATCACCAGGATAAAGAATAAGGATAAAGGATTGGAGCAGCTTAATGCTACAATTGTACTCAGGGTGTTGCGATTTGACATCGTAACACTTAGTAATCAAGGACATATCACGAAAGATAGTTGCATGCGAAGGCATTGCCTGATGATTATCAGTACAGATACAGACTACGACAGTAGCTGCCTATACTTTACGACGTATTCCTAAAGAGAATCCCTTAGAGACGGCATGTGACTGTGGGAGTTCTCTATATTACATAATATATAAGTACATTTCTCTGTAGCATAGCATACGACAGCCAACGAGGCCTATACGAACATTACATGTAGTCTTACGTATATATTACAATACATGGACATTAAGAGATCTTGATCAGATGAGATGGTATCTTAATAGATCCACATCTAGATCAGATCCTACACGATCATTACGACATAGGAGGTGGAGACGCCACTGATGTACCCACGGGTGACATTCCCAAGGGACGGCGTTCTCACACCACGGATATTAACAACTCATGGTGTACACACCATAGATAGCATATTTAGACATGACATCATGCTCTAGGATCACGTAGGTCACTGGGCATTCCCATATTTAGGTATTTACTTGTGTAGCATACTATTTGTATTGCCTATGGGCCTGTAGTATATAATGCTAGCACAAGACAGCCTAAGCTCTCCAGTGTTATGATAATGGGAACCCCTATACCTTTTTCTTCTTTCTTTAGCTTTCCTCCTCGTCGTCGTCGCTCGTCTTCCCTTCGCTCCTCCTCTGTACTCTCCCTCGTACATGGGACACCACATATAGACCAACACTTAGGACCACCTTGCTACACCTACCGTTAGGCCTAGAAGGTTATACTTCGTATGGAACATCGCTCGTGCTCCTTAGCACTCGCTCGCCACCGGATAGCCCCTGTCATCGCCACCGCTTACCTAATGCCATATAGGCTAGCTCTATCCGACCTCCGGTATTACCCCGTCAGCGCCACACGCTTATCTAAGCACGTCCCTTTGTTCTAGAACGACTCTGTTGCAACCCAGGAATAAACCTAGGCTACACCACTATAACTCAATAGAAGGGACAAGTATAATTGCTGGGGAATCCAACAGAGAACTTGACTGGAGTTCTCAGTTGGGATGGCATTGCTTAAATACTATCTACTGTTTGTACAAGACAAACAATGGTAATTAAATACATGAGGTATCAACGTGTCAAACGGTGATTAAGTACACGAGTGAGACGCATGTAAAATGGAAGCATAGCGGTAATTAAAATAAGAAGAGAAGCATACGTGATACATGTGTCGAGCAGAAATTAAAAGAAGAATGATGAAGCATGGAAGTGAATCGCAGACGGCAATCTCGCATAATAAGGTAAACATAACCAAACAACCGGTACATCGGTACGGTCGGAGTTTGGATCGGAGTTCCATAAAAAGGTAAACATGTACAAACGAATGGAAAAAGAGACGGAGTATGTAGAACTCCTGTACAATGTCCTATGGTTAGGGTCCGAGTGTATACTACCACTCATGCATAGTGTAGAGAGGACTTATTGCATAGGATAAAGTTATGCGTGTAGGCGCACGACGAATCGCAACAGACTCGCCCTCGTCCACAGCGTCCTCGGGCTCGTGCCCACCACTGTCATTCCAGGTCTCCCTTTGTCCCGTGTCTGCGACGCGTATCATCATTCCCAAATAGGCATCGCTCGGTACTTCTTGCGATCCGTTGTCGCCTTCCTGATCGGACGTCCTCGAGTCATCTCGGACTCTGTTCCACTCACTCGGACCCTGTCCTCGCTCGCACCATCAGGCTTCCACGACCCCGCATTCGCATCTTCCCGAGATGCTTCCATTCCCTGATAGCCTATCCCATCAGGCGAATCCCTTCCACATTCAGCATTGCCAATATCGGATACAATGTTGTCTTACCACCTGGGCTCGCACTGTGTGCCGCCCTCCTCTCGTCTCAACTTGTCAACCACCTCAGTTGTGGAACGAGGACCTTTCCTTTCCTGGTAGCCTCCTCGGACTTCCGTGGAACTCCTCGGAGCCTCCAGGCCTTTAACCTTTATAGACATTTAACCTTTCCTTCTCGGGTGTGCTCCCTCTGGTCGTACACCCTCGTATGTATTCCCTTTCCTATTCCAGCGCACTTCATTAGGAAGTACACTTCTTCTTACTATACTTGTCGAGTACACACCAGTGGTCCGTGCTAGATATTCTGTACTATAAATACCCCTGCAGGACAGCTGGAATCCCCAGCTAGTTCTACGCAATCTACCTGCGATTACTGGTGTCTCTCCACTCCCCTCTCAGAGACTGGGACTCTCCTGAGCTCCCCTAGTTCTACTTCGTCTTGGTTATGCTCGTATCACGACCTCTTCATTGAGGGCCGTTGTTACTTGCATGAGACTCCAGTGTTCGCACTGCGACAGTCGCCTTGCATCGTAACATCCAGCTTAGTCCTCTTATATTCTCCCCTGAGTACAATTGTAGCACTAAGTCGCTCCAATCCTTTATCTATATTCTTTATTCTGGCGACGTCTTCGTGGTGTTGCCTATCTGTCACTAGGTTCTATCCCTAGTACGATTGGGTCGCAACACAGGGGAGAATACAAGAGGACTAAGCTGGAGAGCTTAGGCTGTCTTGTGCTAGCATTATATACTACAGGCCCATAGGCAATACAAATAGTATGCTACACAAGTAAATACCTAAATATGGGAATGCCCAGTGACCTACGTGGTCCTAGGGTATGACGTCATGTCTAAATATGCTATCTACGGTGCGTACACCATGAGTTGTTAATGTCCATTGTGTGAGAACGCCGTCCCTTGGGAATGTCACCCGTGGGTACATCAGTGGCATCTCCACCTCCTATATTGTAATGATTGTGATGGATCTGATCTAGATGTGGATCTATTAAGATACCATCTCATCTGATCAAGATCTCTTAATGTCCGTGTATCGTGATATATATGTAAGGCTACATGTAATGTTCATATAGGCCTCATTGGCCATCGTATGTTATGCTACAAGGTAATGGACTTATATATTATGTAATATTGAGAACTCCCACAGTCACATGCCGTCTCTAAGGGATTCTCTTTAGGAATACGTCGTAAAGTATAGGCAGCTACTGTCGTAGTCCATATCTGTACTGATAATCGTCAGGCAATGTCTTCGCATGCGACTATCTTTCGTGATATGTCCTTGATTACTAAGTGTTACGATATCAAATTGCAACAGAAATAGTGTAAGGTATCTATGGGAGTTTTTTGGGAATTTTAATACTATGATCTACATGCTGCCCTGGCACTTGTATTCAAGAATCCCTGGCCAACAGGCATAAATGAGACGCTGGAGGACAAAGACACATTCCCTTACTTGAAAAAAATACAAGCATATTAGTCTATTATATATTCTTCTAGATCTACCAACTCAAGCTGAGATCTGCAGTGTTGTATGAGTGAGAGACAGTTTTGCAACTCCCTATCATTTTGCAGAACCGGTCGAATGATAGTACTCCATTCTTTTTTTGATTTGTTTGTACATGTTTATCTTTTTATGGACCTCCACTTCAAACTCCCACTGTACTGATACACCAGTTGTTTGGTTATGTTTACCATTTTATGCAAGATTGCTGTCTGTGATTCACTTCTATGCTTCTTCTAATTTCTGTCACCTTGCAGCATACACATGTAGTATACTTCCATTCTGCCACTCAGTTATTTAATTACTGCTCATGCTTCTCTTCCATTATGATGCCTCATGTATATGTACCTCACATATTTAATTACTGTCTACCTCATGTATTTAATCTCCATTGTTTGTCTCATACAAATATTGTAGTAGTATATAATGCTATATTGAGTGCCTTAGTAGTTTTTCTATTGCTTAGAATACAGAGCAGGCCTTGGCTACCAAGTCTCTGTATGACCATCTTGTTTCAAATGCTGGCAAAAATGAAGACCTTGCTCACTGCATGGCACTACTCCATAGGTTGCTTGTCTCCTTGGTCCATCATGAGATCCATGGCACCAGAAGGATGGAATGCCCAATTAATCAGTCCTTATTTCTCTATTTGCTTAGACTTTCCCCTCAAGGGACCTTGCAGTTTCAGACTGCCAACCAGCTTACACATGACTGTGCAACCTTCCAATACTGGTTTTTCACAATTGTCATGCATGTCACCTGATTGAAGGCCACTGGAATGGATGAATTTCAATTTTTCAGCAGTAAGTGCCAAAATATTCCCTCAGATGTCATCATGCCACCATCCTTGAACAAATCAACTGTGGATCAAGGAAGGGAAGCATTGGGGGAGGATCTACTTGGTGAACAGGATGTTGTGACAGTACTCACTGCTGATGTGAGCAAGGATGAAACCAAAAATGACACAAGGATGGTACAGGTTGTGGCAGTGCAGGAAAGCATCAGACATGGTTCAGTGATGAATACTCTCAGATAATGGCTTACCTTAAAGAAGGTATTTGGTGTATCTGACCTTACTTTCAGGATTATCCATCGAGAAAAAGAGAACTGGCTTCAAATGACTCTGAGGCCTAATTATTTTACACCATATGACTGATTGAAATCAGTCTGGCATGATGTTGTCCCCACAGCATTCAAGGAGAGCACCCAGATAGGTCATGGGTTCCAACCTGATGGTACTACCATAATAATTGATGCAATTGGAGAAAGCCATCATATCAACTCAATGGATATTGGAAACAAGACTTGCTGGATCATGCTTGAGGCAGAAGCACTGATATATCAGTGTCTCCCTCCAGAAACCAAGGAAGCTTTCTCCTCTTTTCCAGACCTCTGCCATCTTGTGGATGATCTAAACAACCCAGCATCTATCTTTTGGCAGAGTGAGAACAATGTTCTTCTTGGGCCAGTCATCAGTGCAGTGCAACAATCCATTCTCCAGGTTCTCAGCAGTGAAAAAGAGATGTATGCATGGCTGGGACACAATGAGCATTTGCTTGCTCAGTTTCTGGTTGCAATTGTGCTAACATGTGGTATCCCTCCAAGGGAATTCCAGTTTGCTTTACTGCAGTGCAATCGCTGCCCAGAAACGGGTGCAGGTCATGGCTTGTTTCTAATAGATAGATCTTTGGCAATTGGAAAACCTGCCACAAAGCAGTCAGGGAGATCCAGGCATGAAGGTTGCCTGTGGTTCCTGCCTTCCATGCTTGTGTCTTGCTTCACATTTTATCTAGTGGCCCTCAGACCAGTTGTTGTCAAAGTCCTTACTTAGCTCAGAAAGGAAGTTCACTGACAGAATGTCTACATTTTTTGCCACACAATTCCCAAGATCGCTGGTGCTCACTCATGGAGTGGGGAGGAGTGGGGATGAGATTACCCAGACAGTACAGCACCACACCAAAACTTTGAATATCATGCTTTCAATTGCCCTTTTGTGGCAGCTCTACACTGCATTTTTTCACCAGCATTTTCCAGGTCTTTGCAATTCTGGAGCAGAGGAAGATGCTCTGGTGGACTAGCAAGGCCAGCACTGATTTTACACAGGCCATCGACACTATGGGCAACTCATTGGAAACATTCCATGCTTGTTAGAAATTGACATCTCAGAAGCAAGAAAACTGGATGTGATGAGTCAGTTGTTGCACATTGTATTCAAACTTTGATCCCCTGACAAGCACTTAAGGCCTCTCTTGAAAGACTCTCACTTCTTGCCTCACACAAAGCATGATAGGCATGCCCTAGATACTGCTTGACTGCTGGTCCTCTATGAATATGATATCCTCTCTTGCAGTAGTGGACCCCCAGCTGCCTCTAGGGCTCAACAGATCTCACTGGATCACCCTTATTTTAAATTGATATCTTTCTGCTTCTTTCATGACATATGGTGATCTTACCTCACACACACAGCATGTGCAATCTGGTAGTAAGTTTGGCAACACTGTCCTCATTTGGATACTACATGCATACTTGTTTGGTGTGGAGGGCTGAAAGCAGTATCATGCAGCTCCTCCAGGAGGTTACCCAGTCACTGACATAGCAGGAGCCATTACTCTGGTACATGGCTCAATCTCATTCAGTAAAATTCATTCAACCATACCTTTTGTTAGATTGTTCAAGCTGTGGAGGAGTGAACTAGTGAAAACCATTGACCTGTTATTTGTCAATTAGATTTGAAAGCTGGACATAACTTCAAGAGTCTGCAAAACTCTGTGGAGAAAATCCTTACTGATGCAAAGGAGAGGTGGCCTGATGACTGGTATGAGCTCTGCAAGGCTGTCCATACTTATTGTCCCAAAAGCTATAAGAGAGATTGGGGAATGGATGGCCTACTGTCAGAGGACTTGCAGATTTAGGTTGATATATTTATAAACATTGCCAGTTCATCAACATTGTGCTTACTCACCAGCCATATTTCTGATGCATATCACACTTCTGCATGCACTCATTTACTGCATCTTTTATCCATTGGCCACCCACACTGTAGATGTCCATGTGACCACACTGCATGTTTGTTGTGACATATACTGCATGTAGTGTGACTTCCCACTCTTATGTAACACTGTGTGCAAAAGTGCATTCAAGTTGCAGTCCTTGACTCAACTGACATTATGCCAGGTGAGTAGGATCACTTATCTGACAATTCCCATGCACCCATCAATTTCTTTTGGCACCAAGTTGAATTCTATATCCTTCTTAACAATGAGCTGGTGCATGTTTCAGTCAATCCTGACAGCAATCTTGTTGAACTGTTTGGAAGCCTTCAACAACATCCTACCATGTCTGAACTCATCCCTACTAAGGCAACACCCAGGAATTCCACTTTTTATAGGCTGAAAGATCCTGTATTATTCTCCCAGCCCAGCTTACAGAAGGGCAACACATTCCTATGCAAGCCAAAAGCAAATGTGAAGAAGGAAATAGGTTGCATGTCAAACCTGTAACAAGGGTCAGTCTGTTGGCACAATCATTCTCTTGTGATCACACTTACTGTATCTAGTTATTGAGCTTCCCAACTGTAAGTGTTATGGTTTTTCAGTTCCTGCAAGTTCTTGTTCAACAACCACATTCCATTTAGCATCTCTAGAACTTATCAATGCAACAATAAATTTGAGAGAAAATTACACTGCCTTGTTTGAATGTTTGCAGGTAACAGCCAGGTGCCTGGGAAAGTGGGTTCTGACCAATGTAGAAGAAAACATGAAAGGTGGTACTTTCACAGTGGACATCACTGCGCTACCAACCACTTTTGTGAAGATTCAGGATGCCTTGGTACAGCCACACTGATACAAAGTATGCAATTTAAGTGCTGAAATATTTCCAGTGCTGACCACTGATCATGCAGACAAGCAATGTTGAAAACAGCCAGGATTATAAAATCACACAGAAGTGGTGCAGGACACACTTTGAACATGTCTTTGTGCCTGTTGAAACTAAATCCAGCACATTGGTCTGTGTTTGGGATTTGCAGCATTTTATAGTGTTCTCCAGGGCTTCAATGATGATGTATTGAGGATTGCTGATGACAAAGTTTCTTCATCTGTCAAGGCCAGTAACTTCATGGTCCACTTCCTTCAACCTCCCTTTTTTCTGTACTTTCTAACAATTTGAGTACCAAAAGTATGTACTGCTTCACATTTCCTTTGTCATTACCATTGATGATTCCATAGGAACAAGTCATGGGGTTTTCCAATCTTTGTGGATGCTACATATTCCCCCAAAACCTTTTGAAAATTTGTGCCCAGAAGTGATTGCATGGTTATCTCCTCTCAATTTCAAATCCCATTCATCATCTGTGAGGTGATCTTGGATGGCCAACAGAGTGATTGTTCCTGGATGCTTGTCCAAGCAACCACCCTTGCATGTGTAGGTCAATTTCTCTTATGGTCTACCTTGCAGAAGAAGTTTTTCATGGCAGCTATCTATGTCAATGCAAATATGGTTGCATCTCACTACATCATAATGCAAACTGAAGGATGTGACTCTGAAAGTGACCATAGATTGGTCAGTGATCATAATTGTGTTAGGACATGCTACTCAAGACTCCAAAGGTGTCCATTCACCAGGAAGACTATGACCTCTGGAAATTGGACAAATAGATACATTTTTTGCAAGTAATGTATAATCTTGCAATACAGGTCACTGCTTTGTTGAGCAAATTGGACCAGGTCAAGAAATCCAATCTACATGCCATTTATATGGCTGCAAGCAAAGTGATGTCACTCTCCAACAAAGACCACAAACAACACCATCATGCATTCAATAACCAAGGAATCAGCAGGATCTGGAGATTTACAGGACAACAGTGATCTAGGTGTTTTTGATACTGAAGGTATTCAGAACATTTTGTGCAAGATGAATTACAAGATCAAATTCATTCTATGTATATGGGGTATGAGATCCTATTGTCCACAGTGGCATCCATACTGATACTTGTTCCAGCATCCTCACCTCACTGTGATTGTGAACAAGATTGGAGACAAACATTGATACCTTAAGTTCATCAAAGAGGAGAGGGAGGTCAAAATTCTCTGGTACCTTGTGGGAATCTGGTCACCATCAAATCACATGATTTCTGATGTTTGATTCTAGCCTGTGGAAGAAGGCACTGTGATCTGATGTCCATTTCTGGCAGATGGCTGACATCATTGAAGAATTGTAGTGAATAACTGTGGTCCATGGCACTACAGTTCATGGAAGCAGTCACATTCATGCATGAGCACAATGTTGCCCATATGGACCTAATGTCATCATTCTGCCAGATGGGGGACATCTGTCTATCATTGATTTCAGCATGTCCATTCATGTCTGTAGCCCAGATGCTATATGCATGGGGGTTGTCAGCATGGAGGATTATATAGCGCTGGAAGTTCATAAGAGATGGTACAGTACAAGCCAATGCTGGCTGATCTATGGAGCTGTGGCAAAATGTCATAGGAGCTGTGTTCTGGCTGTCATCCCTCAATAGACCACACAATACTTCTCCAGATATCCAGAGAACTCATGAACCAGGATCCAGAGGCATGCCCAAAGATGTCCACCATGCTAGAGCAGATGGCCCCTTTGATCAGGCAAGATAATGCATATGTCAAAGTCCCTTATTGTTCTCTGTTGTGCTTACAATAATCAATGCAGCGCTTTCCTAACAATGCAGACACATCTGCATCAACATTCCCTCCTGTTGACAACAAGAGCATGAAATAACCCACACTATTGCTCCCTTTATTATAACCAGGAGTCTTTGTTAGCCTTGCATATATTGAATAGCAATAGTACTGGTACTCTGTCTTTGCCCAGAAGACTGTACAAAGGGTTCTACTTAAGCCCAGGGAAAAAAAGTGAATGCATTTGAAACAACCTCTCACAGTATGGAACTGCTAGGTTGTTCAAGTAGACACTAGGAGTACTGGTGCTCTGTAGGAGGGAAATCTCCAAGAGAACTAGACTGGGGAGTCCAGTCGCTCCTGGGGGTTTATATACTCTTTCTATGTTTGTACATGTTGTGGCTAGATCTGTAGATACACTACTATACAAAGTAATCCTTAGCCCTGGGCGTAGGGTATGAGTCATCCGCAGCCAATGCGCAGTCAAGCTGAGTCATAGATAAGACAGAGATTAAGTAGGCTGTGCGATAAGAGTCATT
>JBBPSY010000734.1:0-10075 GCA_038093855.1 Rugiboletus extremiorientalis | reverse complement strand
CCTGAACCCTTTGATCTTACCCTTTGCCCCATTTCCTGACCCTGGGCTTAGGGCTGTATTACTAGATAAATAGCTAGGGACTTCTTTGTATTCCCCAGCTTATTCTATGCAGTCTTGGTTTACTGTGTGTCGTCACCAAGCTCGCAAAGCATCGTTCCTTGCTTTGCCCCTCACCCTAGAACTATAAACCTTTGGGACTACTGAGGGGTAACCTGTTCCCTCGCCCATCGCCTGCATCTCCTAAAATCCACATAGGCGGATTTATCTTCAATACGCTTACTGCGGGCCTTCTCCGCCATTCGCCACCTCAATCCCCTACTTCCCCATTTCCTCGCAGCTATTCTCCATGAAGCCAACGGCTGGTCTCGAGTGCTCCCTAGCCTGACAACCCGCAGTTAAGCCCACACATAACACTTTGGTCATGTAGGACAGGGTGAAGGCAATCTTCTTGGCATCAGTATCATAAACTTTTCATTGACTAGTGTTATGGTAATGGGAACCCCATACCTTTTTCTTTCTTCATTAGGTTTTCCCCGTTGTCGTCGTTGCTTGTCTCTCCCTTCGCTCCTCCTTCACCGCCTCCCTCGTACACAGGACACTACATATAGACCAACACTGAAGACCATATCGCTACGCCTATCATTAGGCCTAGATGACTATCCTTTGTATGGAACATCACTCATGCTCCTTAGCACTTGCTTGCCACCAGATAGCCCCTATCATCGCCACCGCTTACCCATTGCCATATGGCTAAGCCCTATCCACCTCCAGTACTTCCCCGTCAGCGCCACATGCCTATCTAGGCATGTCCCATAAGTTCCAGGCCCTCGTCCACCTCTGCCATCCTTGGGCTCATGCCCATTACAGTCTCTACAGACCCTGCCCTTATCCCGCGTCTACGACGCATTCCACCTTTCTGCTTTAGGCATCACTTGTTGCTTTTCACGATCATCATCACCTTCCTGATTGGCCATCACTATCAGGCTTCCTTGACCTTGCATCTATTACCACCGAGATGCTCGATCCAGCTTGATAGCCTTCCCCATCAAGCGGATCCTTCCTCATTCGGCAATACAGCTTCTGCAGTCATTGCAGTCTTACCAACAGGCTCGCACTGTGTGCTCGCCTTTCTCCTTTCTGGTCAACTGCCTGTCTTGCAGAACCAATCCCTTTCCTCTCCTAGCATCCTCCTCAGACTCCACGGACTCCTCGGAGCTCTGTTAGGCCTTTACCATTTGTTATAGACTTTCCGGCATGCTCTCTTTGGAGTATGCCTTTTACTTCCTTTCTTAGCATGCTCGTTCTGGCATCTTGCCATCTCTTTCCTTTCATAGCACTTGTAACTCGTTGGTCCATGCTACATATCCTGTAGTATAAGTACCCTGCCGGAACTGTTGGAAACCCCAGCTAGTTCTATGCAATTCAACCTGCGATTACTGGTGTTCTCCTCACCCCCTCCTTCAGAGACTGGGACTCTCTTAGAGCTCCCCTAGTTCCCTTTGCTTGGATATGCTCATAGCAACACCTCTTAGCTGAGTGTCCATTGTTACTTGCACAGACACCAGTGTTCGCACTGCAACAGTCGCCTTGCGTCATAACAACTAGGAGGTAAAACTGGACTGCTTGAATCCAGGCTTTAGCGACATTGTGGGACCCGTCAAAGGGTTCAGGGAGACCGATTTGTAGTTCTACAGGTTTCGATGAAGAACTCATGGGTGAGGAGGGGGTTCTGATCAGGGAGGGGTGTTGAGAGGGTAAGGAGAAAACCAGGTGACGGTTTATTGGGGTAGGAGATGGAGGGGTGGGGGATTGAGGAATTCATAGAGAAGTGGAGAATTGATGGGAAAGGTCTAGTGCTTCTTCTTGGTTAAGGTTGACGTCTGGATTGACAGGAGAGGGGGGTTCAGAGTGTTCCGAGGGTTCAGAATCAAGGAGTTTGGGGAATGGTTGTTGGCGAGATCTAGGGCCCCACTGGGCAGACAAGGAGGGTCTGTGGTGAATGGCTGCTACATTGTTGGTAGGCCGTTGAAGATAACTTTGACCTTGTGTTATGCTTGTACCCCTGTACTAGTGTAGAACTTGGTAAAATGTGAGGACAAGGGAGTTTCAAAGGTTGTAGGATCAAGGGTTCACCCTTATCTCGAACGACAGTTCAAGGTAGAGTGAAAGCATGTGCTTCGAAAGTGGCACGATTGACTTATAGAGGCTGCACACTTCAGAAGTGGTGCAGACAACTTATAGAGGTCCAGAGGTTCGGAGGATTCAAAGGACTACTAGGTGGATTCCCAAGTAGGTCAAAGTTAAGGAAAATACAAGGCGGTAGATGACGAGTTTATATATGTTTCTAAGATGAAAAATAGAACATTGTGGAAGGTGATAGAAGTGGTGGAATCGCTGACCAAGCAAGTGATGAGTAATACAGATGGGGAAGGAAGTTGGTCAGTGATAAAGAAGAGGATGACTAATAGATAAGTACAGCCTCTGGGTGAGTCAACACAAGGTTTGTAGTACAACATAAGGATGAAGGGAAAGAAAAAGGAGAAATCATAACACTTAGTAGGGCAGAGAATTACCCCCTTAGTAAGCCCATGGTTGACCATGACGAACAGAGAATCAAAGCCGTTGGAGGGAGGAAGGTTAGTGATCAGATCACAGGAGATCTGCTGGAAGGAACGGAAACAGGAAGACTTTATGGGGGAAAGCAGGGGAATGGTGGGATGGGTGTTGACCTTGTGCTGTTGGCACGAGGCACACCCTTCAATGTATTTGTGGACAAATTGGGCCAGATCAGGCCACCAATATTCCGTGGCGACAAGCTGGCAGGTTTTGAGATAGCTGGGGTGCCCAGCAAGGGGAGAGTCATGGGAGCGAGAGACAATTTGCTGGCGGAGAGGGGTGTCGGGGACATATACCCATCCTTGATAAGTGAGAAGGCCGGTGTTGTATTTCCAGTCCAACAGTCAGGAGTGGAACTTAGTGGGGACTTCGCCTTCCACGGTGTGCAGGGAGTTGAGGACGAGGGGGTCAGAGGCTGAGGAGGCCACTATCTTATCAGCAAGGGCTGTGTCGATAAGATTGACAAAAAGGGAAGAGGGAAGGAGAGTGACTGAATCGTTGTCATCGTCAGTGGAGGAAATAAGGTCTGGGTGGCAGGAGAGGGCATCGGGAGCTGAGAGGAGTCAGCTGGGGACATGGATGAGTTTGAGGTCGAAATCAGAGAGGTCGAGCAGCCAGCGAGCCTGTCGTCGATTGAGTTTCTGGGGCTGGTGGAAGTAGGTGAGGTTCTTATGGTCGGTGAAGACCTGAACCGGAAAAGGGGAGCTGTGGAGGTAATGACACCAGGCTTTGAGGGAATGAATGACTGCGAGAAGTTCACAGTCATAGATATCATAGTTTTGTTCCACAGGGGAGAACAATTGAGAGAGGTAAGAACAGGGATGCCATTCCCCGTTCAAATCTGTCTGTAGAAGGACTTCTCCAGAAGCATGTTTGGAGGTGTCGGTAGCGACAGCAAAAGGTTAGACAGGTCAGGTAGTTGAAGGACCAGTTCAGACAGGAATGCCTTCTTTAGAGCTTCAAAGGCATTCTGGTGAATAGTAGTCCAGTGCCATGGGGTGGTCTTCTTGGTGAGATCGATGAGTGGGCAGGCAATATTGGAATAATTGCCAATGAATCTTTGGTAGAAGTTGGCAAACCCCAGGAAAGAATGGATGTCGCGAAGTTTAGAGGGGGTGGGCCAGTCTGCGATACCAGTGAGTTTCACTGGATCCATAGCTAGCTGGCCAGGATGGATGATCATTCCAAGGTACTCAACTTCAGGAGAAGCGAAGGTGCATTTCTTGAGTTTCAAGTGCAGGTTGAGTTCCTGCATGCATTGGAGAACACATTTAGTTCATTCTGTATGAGTGTCGTTGTCAGAGGAGAAGATAAGGAGGTCGTCCATATAGATGACAAGCCATCCTTCAGCGATCATATCATGAAAAGAGTTGTTCATGAATCACTGGAAAGTAGTGGGGGAGTTGGTGAGTCTGAAGAACATCACTGTTGGTTCAAAGATTCCTCTATGAGTGATAAAGGTGGCTTTCCATTGATCGCCATCTTTGATGTGGACGTTGTTGTAACCCCATCGTACATCAAACTTGGTGAACGTTTTGGTGTCCTTCAACTGGTCGATGAGGTCAGAAACTAGGGGGAGTGGGTAGGTGTCGTGTGTGGTATGTTCATTGAGACAACAATAGTCTTGACAGGGTCAGAGACTTCAGGTTCTCATCCAGGAAGGCTTCGGTAGCAGTCCGTTCCTCGGCAGTGAGGGGGTAGAGTTTCCCGACTTTAGGAGTAAATGATTCGTCAAGGTTTATTGCATGGCCATAAGGTTGGGAAGGGGGAATGTGGTTGGTGGATTCTTTGGTGAACACCGAAGAGAACATGGCATACTCGATGGGGAGCATTTTCTTCGGCTTTGATTGTTCTGCTCTGATGGCTAACTTGGTAGCTGTGGTGAATGCTTGGACTACCACTGGAGATATGCATTGGTATCTAGCTCCATGTTTGACTACTTTATTGATCTTATAGAGATTAGTCTGGATGGTGGGGAGTCAATGACCTAAGTGATGGTTCAGATAGTCATACAGTTTCTCATCATAGACCGGGTCGGTGTCTATGTGTTGAACAATTTTCGGTAGAGGGGGAGGTGGGGGGTGAAGTTTGGCAGCATGTTGTAGTTCATTGAAAGTATAGGAGGAGTTGAGATTGGTAGTTTCATCTTTGTTAGTGGAGATTGAGATGGTTTTAGTTTTCCAGTTTATCATAGGATTGGTAGTCTTTAACCAGGGCATCCCAAGGATGAGGTTTTCTGAGCTGCAATGCATGACATAGAATTTGATCTTCTGGTTGATTCCAGAGATGCTGACGTAGAGAGTGGTGATAAAGCGGATTGGTCTGCTCTTGTTCGTGGTTTGGTCTACGTTCCTGACTGGAATGGGGGTAGTGAGTCGTTCTTTGGGGAGTTGGTGCTTCTGGACAAAGTTCCAGTCGATGCAAGAGATGTCAGCTCTGCTATCAATCAAGGTGGTAGCTCCAACATATTTCAAGGTACGAGTGGGGATGATAAGTTGAAGGGGAATATGGATAGATTTCTTCTTCTTATCTCCTACAAGTACATTGGTTCTACGTATGGAGGGGTTTCACGTCGGTTGAGCCCTCTGTTTCAAAAATCCTGGGTGAACACTACTTTCACCTTGGGGGTTTCTTCTTTGTCGTCGTCCTCAATCTCTTGTAGATTGGGGATTTCTTCTTTGTTGTCCTCTTTCTGCACCTTTCTAGTCTTCTTTTCTGCCAGAGGACAGGGGGTAGAATTCAAGGGGAATGTGGGGCAGTTTCCGGAGAGGTGTCCAGACTTTCTGCAGCAGAAGCATAGTCCTTTTTCCATGCATCGCTTTCATTCAGAGGGAGAGAGTTTAGGAACTTGGACCGCATCAATGTCCATAGCATTGGAGTCCTTGGTGGGTTGGTGGGAGGAGTATGAGTGGTACGTGGAGCAGGCAGGTGTCTTGCTGCGTGCAGCAATCTCAGCTGTGCGATCCCATTGTGTCTTGAAATGGTGCACCTTCTTGTACCATTCGTCGATGGTGGCCAGGGGGGTATCCATGGACATGATCCTCTTCATCAGAGAGATCGGTATTCCAGTGGAGTAATATCCAATCAGGACATTAGGGTCAGTGATTCTGGAAAGGGCAGCATAATTCTGGAATTCTGAAGTATATTCAAGGAGGAAAGGGGAGTAGTCTCCATTCTTGGTGGGGTTCATTCGCTTGGTAGAAAGCCAAGCAATGGCGGAGGTGACAGTATTCTTTTGGTCAAAGGACGTGTTAAACAATTTAACAAAGTCTTCAAAGATACCCAATGTCGGAGCTGTTCTGGCCGTGGCTGAGGTGAAGACTTTCTGTCTGAAGGTAGAAGCCCAGGTGGTGGCAGACCCTTTGGTCATATAAGATAGGGTGAAGGCAATCTTCTTAGTGTCGGTGTCATAGACTTTGTCATTGACTAGGAGGTAAAACTGGACTGCTTGGATTCAGGCTTTGGTGACATTGTGGGACCCATCAAAGGGTTCGGGGCGACCAATTCTGTTGCAACCCAAGGATTACTCCTAGGCTACACCACTATAACTCAATGGGAGGGACAAGTAAAAGTATTGGGGAATCCAACAGAGAACTTGACTGGAGTTCTCAGTTGATCTGGCATTGCTTAAATACTACTCTACTGTTTGTATGCTACAAACAATGGAGATTAAATACATGAGGTATCAATGTTTCAAATGGAGATTAACTACGTGAGGTGAGACACATGTAGAATGGAAGCATAGCGGAAATTAAAAGAAGCATGTGTGATACATGTGTCGAACAGAGATTAAAAGAAGTGTGATGAAACATGGAAGCAAATCGCAGATGGCGATCTCGCATAAAAAGGTAAACATAACCAAACAACCAGTGTATTGGTATGATCGGAGTTTGAAGCGGAGTTCCATAAAAAGATAAACATGTACAAACAAAATGAAAAAGAAACGGAGTATGTAGAACTCCTGTATAATGTCCTAGGGTTAGGGTCCAAGTGTATACTACCACTCAAGCATAGTGTAGGGCGAGGACTTGTGCATAGAATAAAGTTATTCATATAGGCGCATGGTGAATCACAACAGATTCGTAGTTCTATGGGTTTCGAAGAAGAACTCATGGTTGGGGGGGGGTTCTGATCAGGGAGGGGTGTCGGGAGGGTAAGGAGAAAACCGGGTGACGGTTTACTGGGGTAGGGGATCGAGGGGTGGGGGATCGAGGAATTCATAGAGAAGTGGAGAACTGATGAGAAAGGTCTAGTGCTTCTTCTTGGTTAAGGTCAACGTCTGGGTCAACGGGAGAGGGAGGTTCAGAGTGTTCCGAGGGTTCAGAATCAAGGAGTTTGGGGGAGGGTTGTTGGCAAGATCTAGGGCCCCACTGGGCAGATGAGGAGGGTCTGTGGTGAATGGCTGCTACGTTGTTGGTAGGCCGTTGAAGAGAACTTTGACCTTTTGTTACACTTGTATCCCTGTACTAGCATAGGACTTGGTAAAGTGTGGTGACAGAGGTTCCCCCTAGGATAAGGAGATTTCAAGGATCATAGGGTCAAGGGTTCACCCTTATCTTAAATGACGATTCGAGGTAAGGTGAAAGCATGCGCTTTGAAAGTGGCACAATCAACTTATAGAGGCTGCACACTTCAGAAGTGGTGCAGATGACTTATAGAGGTCCAAGGGTTCAGAGGAGGTTCAAGGGACTACTAGGTGGATTCCCAAGTAGGTCAAAGTTAAGGAAAATACAAGGCAGTAAACAATGGGTTTATATATGTTTCTAAGATGAAAAATAGAACATCGTAGAAAGTGGTGGAAGGTGGTGGAATCACTGACTGAGCAAGTGATGAGTAATATGGATGGGAGGAGGAGGTTGGTCAGCAATAAAGAAGAGAATGACTAATAGATAAGTACAGCCTCTGGGTGAGTCGACGCGAGGCATTGCAGTACAAGATAAGGACAAAAGGAAAAG
The DNA here is from genome assembly GCA_038093855.1 of Rugiboletus extremiorientalis. Classification (NCBI taxonomy): domain Eukaryota; kingdom Fungi; phylum Basidiomycota; class Agaricomycetes; order Boletales; family Boletaceae; genus Rugiboletus; species Rugiboletus extremiorientalis. Next base: position 2,504 of record JBBPSY010000734.1, on the reverse strand, counting down.
AAAAAGAGAAATCATAACAAGTTGAATATATTATTCTAGGATGCTGCTCATATTGCGGAAGTTGATAGCGACATGGACCACCCACTGTTCACACAACATGTGGCTTCATTGACTGCCAAGCGTGCCCTTGAAGACGACATCATACCTGATAGTGAGCCCAACACTAGTGAAGACGATGTTATGGTGGTGGATGTGTCAAAGGCAGCCACCAACAAAGACACTGCTGGGTGCAAGGCACCCCACACTACTACATCAGTAAGTCTGGTCATTCTCATTCAAAGCAATGCATGCTAATAGATTGTGTGTTTCTAGACCTCAGTTGGAGTCAAGGCAAAGGATTCAGGCATGCCTCCACCAAAAACAAATTAAGACCATTTCTGTACCCTTCGAGGTGGAATTTACTGCTTGAAGTTTTACCACACAGCAACCGAATTCAGTGGAGCGGGCTCATGACAAGGATGGCTATGTTATTGATGCTATCAAGAAGCACCATGAATATAGCAACAAGGACCTGCTAGTCCCCACTGATTCTCGCTGGTCTAGGACATTCATCGCAACCACAATGCTTTGGTGCAGTACCCAAAGAAATGTGTGGAACATCCCTGATGAAGAACTCACAGTAGCCCTGCAACTCATCTTCGACACTGTATACCCCAATGTCAAATACCGTGTCACCATGACAGGATTAGTTTTCTCAGTCGTAAGTGCTACAATAATTTAAGTGATGCTACATACTGAGTGCTGAGCCTTGTAGACACTCCAGTGCCTGAGCGAGTGGTGGAATGGCTTTGGTTCAACTGCTCTTGCAATGATGGCTAATTTTTTTTCCAGCATTGAGGCTGTGTTATGACGCACACGGTATCTCAGTGGCAAGCCAAAGAGATAGCTGTCATCAGGACATTAATGGACAATACAGGTATGGAAGCCTGTAGCCCTCAGTCCAGAACTATAGCAAGCAGGTCTTAGGGTGACCTTTAGACCACAGACGAGCAAAGCGAAGTCTTGAGGTGTTGAAGACTTAGGAGCTCTCTGGAGTGCCAGTAGATATGTGTGGATTGCGTAGAACTAGCTGGGGATCCCAGCAGTTCCAGCAAGGTTTATATACCATACAAAGGTGGCTGTACTCTAGCACAGACCACTGGCTTGTAAGTGCTCAAAGAGGAAAAGGTCTGACATGTCCCAAAGGCATATGTCAGAAGAGGAAGGGGTTCACTTCCACATCCAGGCGATTGAGTGAGAAGTGCTCAAAGAAGTAAATGCACAGCAACAATGAGGTTGCAATGCACTAGGACAAAAGGGGAAAGTCCAAGGCAACCGTGGATGCCAGGAAAGGAAAGAGATGCTACTCAAAGGGGAGTGGCATAAAGGGAAACAAAGGTAAGTAAAGGTAAACAAAGGGAAACCTTACTGGTACTGAGGTAAGTGATAAGTAGATGGCTAACCCTTGAGGTTAAGGGTAAGCCTATGGTAAGCATTGGTTAAGTATTGTACCAGTGAGCAAGAAAAGAGGAAAAAGGGCTAGGGGACCACTCTACCATAACAGGCTGACACACATCCAGTTGCAGATTATCTGTGGTCAGAGTATCATTTCTTATGAGATGACTTCAAAAACACGGATCCTGGAGGAATGTACCGTTCACCCTTCCTCTTAGAGCTCATTGCAACAACACACCTCAACAATGTCACCATGTATGCCAAGGTCCCTGGTTGGAACATGGCTGCAATGGTTGCAGGAAGGGATGGTGAAGGAGTAATTGCCTTAGCAGTGGCAGCAGTATATCACCTTTGTATTCTTATGACTTCACTGACAAATCATTTGTTAGTTGGAGCATGCTGTCACATTCATTGCTGAAGGAGTTTTGGAAGGTGATCAAGAAACCTTGAGCAGCACAGATGGAAAACCCAAATTCAAGCTTCCGAAGGTACTCAACAAACATACTGGCCAAGAGACAACTTGCCATTCCAGTTCTCATCCACAAACTGGAGTGATGACACTGCCACCTACAGGGAGTCAGTCCATGGCAGGGGACCAGCATTTGTTCAAGCAATTTTCTTCGAAGCCCATGCCCTGAAGACTATCAAGTCTGAACCCTCACCTAGCACAGGCAAGTTGGGTGCTGATAATCCTTGTCTTTTCCTGTGTAAGAACCCGACCTTTGTCACTGGCATTGATGACCATGTCTGATGTATCATTTCATATGCAATGTAACAGGATTTACTACTCGTTGCTGGTTGTCGTCCATAGGGCTGTCAAAGTTCAGTTCAGAACCTAGGTTCAGGTTCAGGCTAAGGGTATCAGGTTCAGGTTCAGGTTCAGGCAAGGAGTTAAATACAAGAACTGGTTCTGAACCAGTTCAAACTAGTTCAAACCTGTCATGTTTAATAGCTTATAAATATTTTCAGAATTTATACAGTAAATGAAACTTCATTTGCATTCATTCTTGACAGCTGTGCAGTTGACCCTCAGCCACCCAAACCTTATTTCAAAACATGTCTGATACTAT
>JBBPSY010000733.1:0-10075 GCA_038093855.1 Rugiboletus extremiorientalis | reverse complement strand
CGTTATTGATCCTTGACTCAGTTCTGGAAAACTATTCCCGTGTGCCCTACGGGGATGTTCGGCATTCGGTTTTTCAACTTGTTTCCGTTTCTTCGTGACTCACGTGGCCTCCTATAGGACGCTCTGAACTGCGCATATTCTTTGGCCTCTATGGCGTGACGCTCATATTCCAAATCCTGACGAACGGCTCCGTCATCCAACAAGGCACCAAGGGCTTGGTCGTTGTCACTGCCATTCATGCTGGGCTTGTTGCCACTCTTTTTTGGATCCTGCTTGGCAATGCTATCATAGCGACACAAATTGTCGAAGATGGTACCCTGACCTCCTTTATAGTGCGTTCCCTCTTATTCTCCGACGTAATTTTGGTCGTTGACATCATTTCGAACAGCCTCTTGGCGTCATCAGTGTCTTCTTCTTTGTGGCGACCCTGTATATATCCCTGGATATTGCACTGCTGTTCAACAATACCTTTGGACCTTCAAATCCACAGCAATCGCTCAGCAGTATACCACTTTTTGTGCTGACGAGCATATGGCCTGGAGCGTGCGTGTTTTGCCTCAGTTCCGACGCACACGGTCCTGATGTGGTACCCTTCAGCGCTGCTCTCATCTATCTCGGCATAATGCTGTACATTGTGCTAGGCGTCCTCAGAGAGGTCAGACCCGTGTGGTATTATGTGATATCAGCCTTCCTCTTCATGCTCAGTCAGCTGGATTACTTCCTCCTCAGCGAAGTCATATGTCGGGTACGTCACTGCCTGTAGCATCATATTAGCAGTGCTCCATCTCCATTTTGCGACCGTTTCCAGGGCGCATCAATGAAAGTTGATGGTTCATTCATCGCAACAATACTGGAGACTGCAGCTGTTGTCTCCCTCTACTTCGGATGGCGGGGCATAACGGAAGGTGCGTGTCACGTTGTGCCCTTTTTCACGTTGTTGACAACGTGTGAAACAGAGGATTGGGACGTCGACTACTACCCGTCATAGTGGAGCAGGAACATACTCTCGTAAACTGTATCTACCATGCTCTTCTCATTTCCTTTCTTCTTCAAGAACGCTTTAACATGTCCTCCGTGGCGATGCGCGTGTTATCACGTCTTTCCACCCGACTTCCTTGACCCAATTCCGTCAATAATTGCACATAGGTTTTTAATACCTTATCCCCTTTCGCTGAGACTGTTGTTCTTCCTACTTTGTTTGTTCCCGCGTTACCTCTCCTCTCTGAAACCATGATGTTTCGGTTTTGGCTTGTGGTTAATTATAGGAATTTCGTGAGGTTGGGTTCGGTGGTGCATAAAGCCTCCATGTCAATGCTTGCTCTAAACAACTCTGATCTAGGATGCACGCGTACTTGCATTTGTCAATCGATGCTGTTTACCACACAGTATAAACTTGGGGTGGCAGACGTCTGGGTGAAGAGGGTAGTGATGATACGAAAAGAGTAACTATCCAATGATTGACATTCTTTAGACTAGGGTGAGTATTATATATACGAATTACGATCGTGACGATTGGGCGGTTTCAAACCGAAGAAGGATTGAAGGAGAAACTCTTTTCTAAAACGTGCCTAGCGCACGTACGAAATATTACGGCCCGGGAGAGAAAGTAGAGTATCCCAAGGTGAAACACGGACACGCGAGGCGGTGCCCCATGCGTGTTTCAAAAAAAGTCATTCGATAAGCAAAAAGGGACCCATTGATACCTCGATGACAACACGGCGACGAAAAAGAAGAGAAAAAAAAGGCTGAAACACGCGCTCAAAACACGTACACCAAACGGAAACACACCTAGGTCCGTTCAAGCTTCGTACAGGCAAACATCCGCGCGAAAAACACAAGCACGTATAGAAAGGAAAAAGGAGAGAGCGAGACCGCGGCATCGGGACATCGTCTCCCGGTCTGTCATTCAATCTTGGCCGAGATCCGGCATGTAGCGTTGCTGGATGATGGGCGTGACCTCGATACACACCCACCCGTCGGAATCGGAGGACGTCCGGCGTGACTTCCACTTCGGGAGGAGCGTGAAGCGTAACTTGAACCGCGAGCTCTTGGACGGGGTCGTCGGTGGTGTTGGGACTGGTGTAATCGACCCACAGGTGTCATGGGGGAACCGACCGCGTCGTTGTCCCTCCTCGATGGCCGAGGCGCTGGATGAAAACACCGCGGACGGGTAACGGGGACAAGATGACGGAGATGATGGGGACGGTGACGAAGGGGATGACAGGGATGAGAAAATCCACGGTTTTGACACCAATTTTCTTGGCGTGGATGGCATGGAGGCCGTGCCAGTCGGGGTGATATCACCATCCCAGGGTCGGCGTTTGCGAAGCAGACCTCGGCGGTGGGGTAGGTATGGCCACGAGCCAGCAAGTGAGGTAGGCGAGACACATTCGACCTGCCGAGTCCATGCAGGGATGAGGGTGGTCTCACAGATGTGGGTGCTTGGGAGAGCGTCGACATGGTTGGTCGTGGAAGTCGTCGTCGTCGTCGAGAAGCGCGACCTCTAAGTCACGACAAAGGATAAATGATTTAAAAAAATGGGGGAGAAGTGACCTTTGATAAGAAGGCGATGCGCAACCATCAATCAAAGGCAGTGATGTACTTACCAGGTACGCGAGTCTCCCCCCCGAGCTCGAGTCGCTCTCAGAATCTGAGCGACACGAATCGAGCATCACGTTGGACCCGACTCGGAGTCTTCCAAACTCGCACGGCGTACGGAAGGTGGACTCTACGTCCAACAGATCCATGCACGACAGTTGCAAAGATCGCTTTGGTTTGACTTGAACATCGTGGGAATACACGTCCAACCCATCAAACGTCGAGGAGGCACGCGTCTGCATGCCATGCGGCGTGTCCCGCCCGGCCTTTGCGTGTGCATGATGCTTCGAGTTTGAAGGTGTGTGATGTAGGTATGCGTCGAAGGCGTCTTGGAATGCAGCCAACGTCGCGGTGTTTTCTGTCGTGGTGGCGCCATCGGTGTCTCGATTAACGGAAACAACCTGTGAGCAGCCATCGTCATCAAATACGTGTGGCGGTATCCCTGATAAGCTTTCGGATTCGAGCAGCTCTGCGCCCGAAAACGTGACCATCCCTTCCTCGGGGTCCCACAGTGCTGCAAACGTCAATGCAGTCTTGGGAGGTACGACTTCTGACCAGCGACTGAGGTAGGCGGTACTCCTCGAGGTATTGCCAGTCGAGTCATCCAGCGAGAGGCAAAACTGCGAGGAAAACCGGGAGAGAAAAGTGCATGAACGATAAGATAGAGCAGACGTGGGGGCATTATGCCTTACTTTATTGCGACCTCGAGTGGAGGACATGCTGAGGAAAAGACTGACAGGCTCTGTCAAAGCGTGAAAGATGGGGTGTCGAGTAGTACACGGCGGAGTTTCGTGTGCAGGGGCAGGGTGGCGCAGCCGCACAAGTGTCAAATAACCAAACCAAAGGACCCGCCTAAGGGTGAAACGAAAAGGAGGGTACTGGATTTGGATGTAAAGGTGGATCCAGTCGTCGTATGCGTGCAAGGCGGAAGGTGCAAAAACCGCCGGAAGGAGGGACGAGCGAGTCGCTCGCATGACCAAAGCTTTATGTGACATGCAACTGATAACGACTCCACTCCCATCAAAGAAGCGACATACCGGGAAATCCCTTCTTGCAGGAACGACCCCACAGGGGTAACTTGTTCAACAGGGGGACTGAGTCCCAGAGCAACCTAAATAAAGATGACGGACCAGACTCGAAGATAATTAGTAACAAGTGATGTCCTCCATGCGCTTTTCGACGAAAACTGCGTCCGTAAAAGTCATTTCGAGCCAAGTCTGACATTTACGGTCAGTCGAAAGATGGGAATTTCGTGGTGAAAGACGACCCTGGGGGATCCGCAGTCACGTGCGTGATAGACGCGCAGCAAAGTCATCTCCGTGAATCCACGCGTGTAACCCGTGGAGTATGTTGGTGCCCAAGAAAAGGGTTGTTGTAGAACCAAGCATCGACAGGCCACGTCGCCGTAGTATTCAGCGGGATTAGGCGGGTGATTTCTCTTTAATGTGGACAATTTCTCGTCATCATGAACGCTGACTATGCGGGGGAATGGACAACTGCCGAGCACGACACATGCCTATGCATGGGCGTAACATTTTCCCATACTGAGAGGGGACGAGGAAATAGTTTGAAGACTAATCCGAGTGGGAGGAAAAGAAGGCGGTAGAGTGCGGCAGGTTCTGCAGAAGGATAGCTGTTCGGCCGCACGCAGATCGGACGAAGAAATAGGAGTCGAACAGAGGTGAGGGCTCAGCAGTCATGGATAACATGACACCAAGAAGGTTGCTGACTGACCGATGCAGAGGGGGTAGTGTCACGGTCAAAAGTACCTGCCTTCTGGCACCGGGACCGGCAATGCGGGTAAAACCAACAGAGAATGGAAAGCACGAACGCACTGACGGTGGCGTTGGTGCGCCGTGCCCCGGTGACCAGTGGGGTAATCACAGAATGAAAGCAAGTGTTCTGGCAAGTCTGCACGTCAGAAGCGATCCAGTTGGCAAAGTAAATGGCACAGAGACCGCACCGTACTGTATTGAACGTAGTGGCGGCTGCAATACCGAGCGTGTGATACTAGTACAGGCCCGTCGCTGACGAAACCGGTACGGGATACGTTCAAACACCATCTCCACGCTGCACCCGTCTCTAACCATTCGTTCTTGTCCTTTTTACTTATTTGCACCTCTCCTTTCGTTCTCTTGTTTGACTCGCCTTGCTAGTTGTATGCAAGTTGTCGGACGATGAGCTCTGCGACCGGGCTATCTCGTCGACGCGTGGCAACAACCTCCACTTCCTCGGTCTCTGGAGATGAACCGGCTGGCTCTGGCCGGCACACGAACGGCTCAGCGTCGAATGGTGCCATAGCCACCCATGCAGGCTCTGCGTTCGAGGGCGGAAGCAAAATTGCGTGCGACCCGCGCGACCTTGATCAAGACAGAGAAGACGGCCGCTATGGTGGTAAAATGCCCCGCCTCACCATCATGGAAGAAGTTCTATTGTTGGGACTAAAAGACAAGCATGTACGTAGCATGATATCTTGGCTTGTTTGCCACGTTCCGTCATTCGCGCGGCCCCATGCCTGCGATTTCCGCAGCACGAGCGCTTGACTCTCGGCCGGGCGTTCCAAATACCCCCGTGTGGATGATTTCGAGTCCACAGCTTTGTGGCGTCTTATCTTGGCTGCTTTGGTGCTCGAAGCTGATTCTTGGACAGGGATACCTCTCATTTTGGAATGACAGTATCTCGTATGCCCTTCGAGGCTGCATACTCATCGAACTCGCGCTTCGCCGTCGGATAGCACTCGTCAAGGACGTTAATCGGCGGCGAAACCCCCTCCCAGACCGCCTAGTAGAGGTCATCGATGACAGGCACACAGGGGAGACGATACTCGACGAGACACTCAAAATGATGAAGGCGCAGGAAACAGACAAGTTCACAATAAACAGTTGGATTGATCTTTTGAGTGGTGAGTGTTTCAAGACCCGATGCGAGCGGGCCATGACCTGCCTGTTTGCATCATACAAAAGGGGTTAACCTACTTACTACCTGCCTTCAGGAGAAACTTGGAACGTAATGAAAATTGGATACCAACTCAAACAGGTCCGGGAGCGCCTGGCAAAGGGCCTCGTCGACAAGGGCGTCCTCCGCACCGAGAAGAGGAATTTCCTGCTTTTCGATATGGCCACTCACCCTGTCGCCGATGTCCGGATCAAAGAATCCATTATCACACGTGTCGTGTCGCTCTTGACGGCGACTACATCGACTGTCCCACCCAACGCGCTCGACAAGGAAGGCACGCAGTGCAGAGTCACGCGTGCCGTGTGCCTTGCCTGTGCAGCGTATGCGGCGAGCGTTCTTGATAACGCGTTTGGCCGACTAACCTATGAGGATCGGGAAGCTGCTTTCCAAAGATGTGACGAGGTACTAGCAGAGTTTGCGTGTTGGCCTTTTAGCAGTAACGCCGGTCCTGGCACTGGGAGTGGTCGGAGGCGAGAAGCGGTGAGGATCGGTATGGGAAGTGCCTTGCCCAGTGGGCGCGAGAGTGTGCTCGGTCTGGTGCAGGAAGTGAAACGAGAGATGAATGGCGAGGAGGACCTCGGATTCGAGTTGATCGCCGGGGTGTTGGAGGTGCTTTCGAAACTAGACTCATTGTTGTGAACGAGAGCGCACCCGCCGCCGTACATTCTTTGGCCCACGCGGCAGGTTCTATGTTTCATGGTACTTTACTTTTATAATGCATTTTTTTTATCTTCCCGACGTTCTCCCTGCATGGCTTGCTTCTCTGGTCCGGTTGCCCGTTCTTGATCGGATCGACCTCAACCTGCGGAAGCCCTCGGAGGCCCTAAATGCCCGGCAGTACCTTGATCCAGAGGCTACTGCGCTCTCAATCAGACTGCTGCGCCATCTTGGTGACGATTCATTTTCTAACATTCTATTCCCTAGGACGAGCTCAATTCCATAGTAATGATTGCATGGGCACCCGTGGTTGCGATGCAGAACTCCGGACTCGCATTTCCACTCTGATCGGAAACGCCTGAAAAAAAATATTGCGCCTCAAGCCTCAGACTCGAGCGCATCACATTCGTGTTACAAACACTGAGGGCATGTACGGAAGGAAACCTCCTTCCCGTTGATCCTCCGAGCCCCACGGACGAGTTATGCTTACACTGCCAAATGGTATGTCATATCCCGGTTCCTCAGGTCATAGGATTGAATTACTTGCTACGATTACACGTACAATATGGCAGGGGACACGACCACGAGGGAGCTTGATCGGAGCACAGATCATCAGATCGTCGTCATCGTCGGAGGCGGGCAGTGTAGAACGCTAGGCTTGATAGGCGAACAGCCTGGCGTGTCACTTCGGGGTTGGAGGGGGAGTGAGAGGTCCTTGTTCCCCTTCCGACGGTGCGCTGACATGGAACATGTTACTAATGGCATTTTCCAAGGCATTCACGCATCCAAGGATCTGTATAAGGTCCTGCATCGCTTGTCGCAACCGCTGTTAGGGTATGTAACCGAACCTATCCCACAGCAAAGGCGCGGTAGTTACTTCCGCAACACGTGTGATGCGGCCGTGTGGTAGATGAGATGGACGGTGCACGCTGCCATTCTGATGCATGATGCCGTCCCCAGTAGCGCGATATCACTTCCAGTTGGACATCCACATCAAGGATTTTTTGATCCATTCGGTACGTTTCTTGGTCGCGATTTTAAGCCCGGTGAGGGGGTGCCACACCACGAGCGCACTTTTCAAAAATCGGCGAGTAGCTCCTCGACGATGGTGACGAGCGGGATCCCTGCGGCTGGTTCCTGCGGCGTATGTAACAGTATCCAGAGACAGTTCTGACCTTGTGATTGCTCATACTCTCGGGTTCGGAGGTATGCTTCTGTCGACAGGATGCGCACGGACTCTGTCGGGTTGCCAGGATGTACAACACCAGACAGCATGCTTCTGTCATTCTGTCGGATGGCGCGGCCCTGGATACGATGACCCGATGACCTGGTCCGGCTGGACATGGCTGACACACCCATGTGGACGGGGCGGGTTGACGAAACGGCCTCTATACTCCTGTCGTGTGACGCTCGCCTGCGGACGAAGCGGTGGAAGGCGGCGCATAGCCTGGCATCAACTACGGTCCAAACTCTGGTCGGGACTCAGACTGCATGAGACTGGAGGCTCTTGGTCTCAAACTCAAAGCAGGAGCTGAGGCGCGATCCTGACACCGAATGCGTTCCCAAGGAGACAACGGTGGTCCTCTCCGACGGGATGCTCGCTGCCGGGTGGAGCACCTTTTGGCGAGCGAAGGGACCAAGATCGGTAGAGCTGGTGGTGCCACGTGCGTCTAGCTGGAAAGTGTTTCAGAATGTGCGACAGTCCGGCAAAGGAGATGCGCAGAGATTCTCGGGAGAAACCAAGTTAGATGAGGGATGCACATACCTCTGTGTCAAGCCTTGCCAAGGTACGTGGCACTCGACGATCGGGCTGGGCTGAAATTTGAATGTACGGTCTGATCGCGCAGCGTTTGAATTACGCGCGGTTGTTTAGGATCCAGCCTCAAACCTTAATGCAAGAAACCGGACGATCATTTCTCGCGACGATAGAGCGTGTATATGATAGTGATTGTCCTTGTCCTCTATTCCCGTTGACATATACTAGTCCGACCTTGCGAGGGCGTGTTCATCAGGGATGCTGTACCTTGTGAATCCTCCGCCCATCTCGTTCAAGCCCCGTGCTTGACATAAAGAAACACACCCCTTCAGCCAGGTTTGGTAGGGCGACGCGGTGCATTCGGGGTACCTTTTTGTACGACAACCCCGTGGCATCACGCTTTTCCTGAAACGGACGATTCCCGGCGAGAGGAGAAACCCGACCAAAAATGGCAGCACCACAAATTCCGACATGTTAATTAGCGTGCTCGTCTCGTGCGTGATTGATCGCGCCTGTCCGGTCCTTCTGTCATCCCCCCCCTCAACACCCTCGACATGGGATTCCACTACGACTCGTCAGACCCGTTGGCCGTCGTCACCGCCCCGCCGCCCAACGAGAACCCGGAGGAGAGGGCCGCGAGAGAGGAACGCGAAGCAGAAGCACAGAGAATCAGCAACCAGATCGACGAGGAGCTCCGCGCGGAGAAAGTCGCACTCAAGAAAGAGGAGCAGATTGTGAAAGTCCTATTGCTGGGCCAGAGCGAAAGCGGTGAGTCCACCTCCGCATCCAGTCCGGATCCCCTTGTCCGATCCGCCCTCGGAGTCACAGCTGACAACCCTGTTTCTTGTGTCGACAGGGAAATCTACCACCCTCAAAAGTGAGTGACACGTCTCCACCCGTGCCTGTCTTGGGTGCTGAAGACGCATACCAGATTTTCGCATGCGATTTGCGAGGGACAAATGGGTGCAAGAACGTGCCTCTTGGAGAACTGTCCTGCAGCTCAACCTCGTGCGGTCCGTGAATGCGATCCTCGAGGCGCTGCAAGACGCCTTTGACAATGACGACGACGAAGATGCTCTTCCTTTTACGGACAAACATCACTTGCTTCGGCTTCGGCTTCGTCCCTTCAGCGGTATCGAGAAGGACTTGAAACGGCTACTCGGTATAAGAGACGAGGACATAGTAGAGCGCTCCCCCCAGGCATCACCCAGGCTCTCGCCTAGGACGTCCTCCGAATTCTATGTTCGATCCCGTAACTGGCTCAGTTTCCTGCAGGCTTCTCGCATGGATGACTCCGAAGGCTCCCGCAGACCAATCAGGCACGACGGCGTGAGCACTCAAGATATCACCGAAGTCATTGCGGGCTGCAAAAACGACATAAAAACACTCTGGGCGGATAGTGTTGTTCGCGAAACGCTTCGAAGACACAGGGTCCGTCTAGAAGACTCTGCCACATTGTTTGTCCTATTCCTCCACAATATGTCACCTGTTAACGTGTACATCGTCTTCAGTTTTCTTGACAACTCAGAGCGTCTCGCCAGTCGTGATTATGAACCGACTGACGACGATATTGTCCGTGCACGCCTACGTACGCTGGATATTCAGGAACATGATCTGGACGTTGCAGAAGGTATGTGGATGTCCTCGTTAAGGCTCCGCGTCATAGTGAGGGACATTCCTCTAGATGGGGAATCGCAAACATGGAGGATATATGATGTCGGCGGTTCGCGTACCCAGGCACGTCTACCTCTGTATTTTATGCCGTTGCCATTGATTACTTGTGGCCCCACAGCGTAATGCGTGGCTGCCGTACTTTGATCAAGTGAATGCAGTCATCTTCCTCGCTCCTATTTCATGCTTCGACGAACGATTGCAAGAAGATCCGAGGGTGAACCGGCTCGAAGACTCGTTCATCCTATGGAAAGCCATCTGTTCGTCCAAGCTTCTAAGCCGGACGACTCTCATCGTCTTCCTCAACAAGATAGACATTTTAGAGCACAAGATCGCAAGTGGCGTCATGGTGAACCGGTATCTTCCTTCATACGGGGACCGCCCCAACGACACCCAATCCGTCGTCAAGTGTACGTGCGTCGCTTGCTCCGTATCCGT